>PVHT020001751.1:19475406-19531658 GCA_004024745.2 Catagonus wagneri
CTGTAGGCTTCCTGATGGGAGGGAGTGATGCCTGCCCACTGGTAGGTGGGGTTGATTCCTCTCCCTCTGATGGGTGGGGCTTTGTCTCTGGATGAGATTAGAGGCTGGCTGTGTGCCTGAGGGGTCTTTAGGCAGCCTGTTTACTGATGGGTGGGGCTGAGATCCCACCTGAATTGTTGTTTGGCCTGGGGCTTCTCAGAGCTGATGGGAGGGACCGGATTTTCCCAGAGATGGCCACCTCCAGAGAAATAGAGGCTGATGAATGTCCCCCAGAGCGTCACTTCCAATGCCTTTCCCCCACAACAAGCCACAGGCACCCCTGTTTTCCCAGGAGATCCTCCAGGAATTGCAGTCAGGTTCCACCCAGATTCCTATGGAGACTGCTTTGCCCTGGGACCCAGTGCACGTGAAAGTCTGTGTGTGCCTTTCAAGAATGGGGTCTCTGTTTCCCCCAGTCCTGTGGAGCTCCTGCACACAAGCCCCTCTGGCCTTCAATGCCAGATGCTCCGGGGGCTCTTTCTCCCTGTGCCCGATCACCAGGCGTGGGGATTTGACGTGGGGCTCAGAACTCTCAGTCCTGTAGCTGAGTCTCTGTGATACAGTTACTTTCCATTCTGTGGGGCTTCCCACCCGGGAGGTATGGGGTTGCTTCTATCACGTAATCGCCCCTCCTACCTCTTGATGTGGTCTCCTCTTTGTCTTCTGGAGCAGAGTATCTTTTTTGGAAGTTTACAGTCCATTTGGTTGAAGGTTACTCGGCATTTGGTTGTAGTTTTGCTGTTTTTTGGGAGAGAAGTTGAGCTCCAGTCCTTCTATTCCGCCATCTTAATCCAATCTCCTCTCTTTCTAATTTCAATTTCAGACTGTTTATTGCTAGTGTATAGAAATAGAAATGATTTTTTTATTTTGATCTTGTGTTTTGCAACTTTGCTGATCTTAAAACTGATTGCATATTGTGTGGATTCCGTGGGATTTTCTATGTAAAAATCATGCCATCTGAAAATAGAGATAGTTTTTATTATTTTTTACAATCTGAATGCCTTTTATTTCCTTTTCTTGACAACTTACCCTGGCTAGAATTTCCAATATAATTTTGAAGTGAAGTGGCCGGTGCAGACATCACATTCTTGTTTTCTGATTTTAGGAGGAAAGCATTCAGTATTTCACCATTCAGATGATAACTGTGGGATGGCCTTTATCAAACTTAGGAAATTCCCTTTAAATATCTAATTTATAGGGTGTTTTTATTAAGAAAGCATGTTGGAATTTGTCAGTTTTTTTTTCTGTCTATTGAGATGACCATATGGTTTTTGGTTTTTGTTCTATTGATCTTACATTAATTACTTTTCCAATGTTAATCTGACTTTGTGTTCCTAGGATAAATCCCACCTGGTGTATAATCCTTTGAATATATTGCTGTATTTGGTTTGCTAGTATTGAGAATTTTAATATCTGTATTCATAAGGAATATTGTCTGTAGTTTGCTTCCCTTGTGGTGTCTGATTTTGATATAAGGGCAATACTGGCCTTATATAATAAGTTAGGGAATGTTTCCACCTCTTATATTTTTATGGAAAAGTTTAAAAAGTGTTGGTGTTAATTCTTTAAAATCTGAGTAAAATTTACTAGTGAGGTATTTGTGCCTGAGTGTTTTGTTTTTGCTATTTAATATCTTTCCATATTATGATTTTATTCAGATTTTCTATTTCTTTTCCTTTCTTTTCTCTTCTTTTTTCTTTTCTTTTCTTTTTGTCTTTTGTCTTATTAGGGCCGCAACCACAGCATATGGAGGTTCCCAGACTCAGGGTCTAATCGGAGCTGTAGCTGCCGGCCTTCACCACAGCCACAGCAACATGGGATCCAAGCCGCGTTTGCAACTTACACCACAGCTCATGGCAACGCCGGATCCTTAACCCACTGAGCAAGGCCAGGGATCGAACCGGCAACCTCATGGTTCCTAGTCGGATTCGTTAACCACTGAGCCATGACGGGAACTCCCATTTTCATTCATTTTAAAGTATTTTCTAATTTCTCTTATGATTTATTCTTTGACTGATTGATTATTTTAGGAGTGTGCTGCCCAGTTTTCTTTTTTAAAAAATTTCGTTCATAATTGAGATTGTATTGGTTGTCTTGAGGTTCAGTACACAGACATTTCAATTTGTATACAATTCTTAACATAAGTACCAAAAATAAAAAAAAAATCATACTGTAATTATTTCTCAGTGGTTATTCCAGTGACTTTACAGCTTAAAATTTGGAGGCATTTTTTACTTAACAGGATATCGAGTACCAATACCTTCAAATGTTGATGTGCTGTTGTATCATAAGTCCTACTAATTCACGATTTAATATCATATACGCTACATACTCAAATTTTCAATCTTTCACAGCACATTATCAAAATTCCTAGGAAACCTGGACTGCTATGACCAAAAATGTTACAGAGTGCACAAAATTCTGACAAGGATAGCCAAGATCAAGGAGAAGTTTGCTTTAGGAAACAGTTCTATCAAAAATGACATGGGAAGAGAAGTAATTTAAAGTGTTAAAGACTTTAAGTACACAACTGACTCCAAATTGCTATTTAGTATGCTTTGTATTATAGGATATAAAAGCTACCCCATCAATGGAATGTTAAGCTGACACCCAAGACATTCAAGGCCTCTCATATTCAATATCCCACTATTTTCTAGTTGTACCAAAAAATAAACAACCAGCAAAAGAGTTCACCTCTTTAAAAAAGAATTTACACTTAAAAATGCGATGAGATGGGATTCCTTCTTTTTAAAAAATGTTTCTAGAACTACTAAAATGCTTGCATTTACAAAATAGTTGATAAAAATATTCCTCTGGATCATCCAAGAAGGGAAACAGGGACCACCGACAGGACTGGGCATGTGGTGTTAATCAGACTTGGCTTTTTTCTCTCCTACTTCATCAGAGGCTGGGCTGGCCTGGTTTTTTGTTTCTCCATTTTCTGCAGGTAAATCTTCGTTAGTTTCTTGGTTACTCACTTTGGCCTATTTCCCTTTGCTCCAGTTTTCCCTTTTATTTGTACTTTTTTGCCTGAAGATTTATCCTTTCTTGGCACCTTTTTTGGCTTCATTTCCACTTTCGGAGGAGCAGGTTTAGCTGACAATCTCGCAAATCTCCTCTTGGCCTTCTCCTTCACCACCCCCTCGCTGGAGCTGACCTTCCTCTTGGGCATTGTGGCAAGAGGGAAGGAGCATGCTGGGTGCCTGCTGGCCACAGCGTGCCAAGAACCTTCGTGAAGCTGGACTCCTTGGCCTCTGCTGCTCCTTCCGCCTGTCCAGTTTACTTACATCCTAGAACTTTCCAAATTTTAATCTGTTATTGATTCCTACTTTTAGTCTGTTGTTGTTGAACATACTTTGTATGATTCCAATCCTTTTGAATTTATTGAGGCTTGTTTTATGGCCTAACATATGATCTTTTCTTGAGACTATTCTGTGTGCACTTGAGAAGAATGTGTATTCTGCTTTTTATTTTTCTCGTTTGTTACATGTGTGAGATAATAACACTTAAGATCTACTCTCTTAGCAGTTTTCAGTTATATAATGCAGTACTGTTAACTATAGTCACCATGGTGTATTCTCAGAACTTACTTATCTTTTATTTGCTGTTGTTGTTGTTTTTCTTTTTATGGCAGCACCCATACCATATGGAAGTTCCCATGCAAGGGGCTGAACGAGAACTGGAGCTGCAGGCGTATGCCACAGCCACAGCAACACCAGATCTGATCTGTACCTGTGACCTATGCCACAGCTTGTGGTAGTGCCAGATCCTCAACCCACTGAGTGAGTATCAAATCCACATTCCCACAGAGACAATGTCTTGTCCTTAAACCATTGAGCCACAATGGAAACTCCAGAACTTATTTATCAACTTATTCATTACTGAAAGTTTATTCCTTGTAACCAGCAGCTCCCATTTCAATCTCTTTTCATTTTGTTTTGTTTTGATTTTTAGATTCCATGTTTAAGTAAGGTCATTCCGTACTGGTTTTTGTCTGTCCTGTTTCACTTATCATAATACCTTCTAGATCTACTCATGTTGTCACAAATAGCAAGATTTTTTAAAAAATGACTGAATGATGTTCCATTGTACATATCGTATACGTGATACATATCGTATCTTATTTATCCATTCTTCTGTGGATGGGCACTTGGGCTGCTTCCATATCTTGGGTATTGTAAATAACCATTCCTCCAGCTCTGTTCTTCCTTCTCAAGACTATTCTGGCTATTTAGGATCTTCAGTGTTTCTGTACCAATTTTAAAATGATTTGTTCTAATTCTGTGAAAAATTCCATTTTGATAGGGCTGCACTGAATTTATAGATTGACCTGACAGTATGGTCATTTTAACAATAAAGTTTTACTACTTTTCTCTTTTAACTTTTGTACTAACTTTCTAAGTGGTTGATCTACTACCTTTACGGTATGTTTGCCTTTCCCAATGAGATTTTTTCCCTTTTGTATTTTTATTATTTATAGTCGTGATCTTTTCTTTTACACTTAGAGAACTTCTTTTAACTTGGAAAGCCAGTTTAGTGTTGCTGAACTTTTTAAGCTTTTGCTTATCTGTAAAACTCTTTATCTTTCTTTCAAATATGAATGATAACCACACTATGTAGAGTATTCTTAGATACAGGTTTTTTTCCTTGAATCACTTTGAATATATCGTGTGACTCCCTTTTAGCCTGCAAAGTTTCTTTTGAAAAGTCAGCTATGGTGGTTCCCTTTTATGTAACTTGCTTTTCTCTTACTGTTTTTAATATTCTCTTTATTCTTAATATTTGATATTTTAATTATAATGTGTCCTGTTGTAGTCCTCTTTAAGTTCATCTTGTTTGGGACTCCTTGTATTTCTTGGGCCTAGATGTCCTTTCTCAGGGTAGGGAAGTTTTCAGCTATTATTTCTTCAAATAAGTTCTTGCCTCTTTCTCTCTCTTCTCCTTCTGGGACGCCTTTAAGTCAACTGTTAGTATGTTTGTTGTTGTACTAGAGGTTCTGTTCAGCTTGATTAGTGATTTCCAGTGCTCTTTTAGTTTGTTGATCTGTTCCTCTATATCATCTGTTCTACTATAGATTCCTTCTAGTGTATTTTTAAATTTCAGTTATTGTATTCTTAATCTCTGTTTTGTTCTTCTTTATATTTTCCAGTCTTTTAATTGAAATTCTCACTGTTTTCATTCATTGTTTTCCCAGGTTTGTTGAGCATATTTGTGATCACCACCTTGAACCCTTATCTCGTAGATTGCATAGCTCCACTTTGATTAGTTCTTTTTCTGAGATTTTTGTCTTGGTCCTTTATTTGGATATATTCCTATGCCCCTTTATTTTGCCTTAGTTCTCTGTCTTTATTGTATGTATTAGGTTGATTGAGTATGTTTCCTAATCTTGGAGCAGTACATTCTACGGGGCCTGGCAGCACACTCCCCTCTGGTCACCTATGTGCTCTAGGGATACACTCTTTGTGGGCTGCAAGGGCCCTCCTGCTGTGGCTGGGATGACTACTATGGGTACACTGGTAGGAGGGGCTGACCCCTAGCCAAATTGACTGTCATGTCCTGCCTCATGTAGTGGCTGGCAGCTCACTGGTGAGAGGGACCATGTCCCTGCTCAGATGGCTGTATGACCTAGGGATTCTTGGAACTGGTGTTGGTCCACTGGAGGATGGGTCAGTCCCCAGTGCTAATAGATGAAAAAAAGACTCCAATGTGGCCCTTGCCAGCACTAGTGTCCTCATGGTAGAAGAAGCTCCCCCAAGTGGTGGTTGCCAGTATCTGTATTCTCTGGGGGAATCCCAGTTGCCTCCTGCCTCTCCAGGGGGCCTTTCAAGGTCAGGAGGGTGTCTGACCAGGCTTCTTTCAGATTACTGTTTCTGTGCTGGGACTTGGAAGGTGTGAGATTTTATGTATATTCTTTAAGAGCAGGGTCTCTGTTTCCTACAGGCTTCTGTCTCTCCCATATGCAATCCTTGTTGGCTTTCAAAGAAGTTCTGGGGGATTGTCTTAACAATGTAGATGGGGAGCTTAATACAGGGCTAGGATCCCTCATTCCTTGGGGAGAACCTTCTGCTTATGGATTGCCTACCCAGAGGTGTGTGTCTTTTTTTTTGTTTTGCTTTTTTTTTTTTTTTGGGTCTTTTTAGGGCTGCACCTGAGGCACATAGAAGTTCCCAGGCTAGGGGTCAAATTGGAGCTGTAGCTGCCAGCCTGTGCCATAGCCATAGCAACATGGGATCTGAACTGAGTCTGCGACATACACATTGCTCATGGCAATGCTGGATCCTTAACCTACTGAGGAAGGCCAGGGATTAAATCCATGCCCTCATAGATACTAGTCAGGTTCGTTACAGCTGAGTCATGACAGGAAGAGTGAAGCATGTCAAACTGTAAGGTTCTAGTTAGAGGGAACAACAAGTACAAAATAGGTGGGCACATGCTTTAGTTTTGAGGATCATCAAGAACGTCAGCGGCATGGCTGGAGAGAAGTAGGCAAAAGATAGGGAAGCAGGCCGATCATTCTGATAGGCCTTAATAAGATTCTGATAGGCCTTAATAAGAATGAATAAACAGGAGTATTATTTAATAGTGATTTGCATTTTTAAAAGCTTAATATGGAGAATGGGCATTTGGGGGCAAGTTTGGAAACGAGAAAGATGTTGCAGCTATGTATAGATGCTGGTAAGGTAGAAGAGTTTTAGTATGGAAGGAGTGAATGACAGAAAACTTTGTTCTGTTGTTGGACTGGCTCATCAATGCAATAATATTCTTAATATTATTTTAAGATTCCTTATTCTCTTGGGCCTTAAGTAGACATTGTAGTACATGTAGAAATGCTACTAGATAACTTGAAGGCTAGCTACAGTTGGAGACTAAGAATTTAAAAAAAAATTTATTGAAGTACATTTGATTTACAGTGTTTCAGATGTACAGCAAAGTGATTCATTTTTCATGTATATATGTGTATATATATTCTTTTTCACATTCTTTTCCATTACAGATTATTACAGAATATTGAGTAGAGGTCTCTGTGCCATACAGTAAGTCCTTGTTGGTTATGTATTTTATATATAGTAGTGTGTATATGTCATTCCCAAACTCCTAATATATCCCTTCCCCCACCTTTCTTCTTTGGTAACCATAGTTCGTTTTTGAAGTCTGTGAGTTTGTTTCTGTTCTGTAAATGAGTTCATCGTATCATTTTTTTTAGATTCCATGTATAAGTGATATGATGTGATACTTGACTTTCTCTGTCTGACATACTTCACTTAGCATGATAATCTCTAGGTCCAACTATGTTGCTACAAATGGCATTATTTCATTTATTTTTAACGGGCAAGTAATATTCCATTATATATGTATATACACACACCACATCTTCTTTATCCATTCCTCAGTTGGTGAGATATTTAGGTCATTTACATGTCTTGGCTATAGTAAATAGTGCTGCTATGAACATAAAGGTGTATATCTTTTCAAATTATAGTTTTGTTTGGATATATGCCCAGGAGTGGGATTTCTGGATCATATGGCAAATTTTTAGTTTTTTGAGGAACTTCCATACTGTTTGCCATAGTGGCTGAACCAGTTTACATCCCACTAACAGTGTAAGAGTGTTCCCTTTTCTCCACACCATCTCCAACATTTGTTATTTGTAGGGTTTTTGATGGCCATCCTGACTGATGTGAGGTGGCACCTCACTGTAGTTTTGATTTGCATTTCTTTAGTAACTAGCAATGTTGAGCATCTTTTTTCCCCATTTTTAAAAGTTTTATTGAAGTATCATTGATTTACAATTTTGTAATAATTTCTGCTGTGATTTGAGCATATTTTCATGTGCCTGCTGGCCATCTGTAGGTCTTCTTTGGAGAAATATCTATTTAAGTCTTCTGCCCATTTTTCTGCTTGTTTTTTTCTTTTTAATATATTAAGTTATATAAGCTGTCTGTATATTTTGGAAATTAAGCCCCTTTAGGTTGCATCATATGCAAATATTTTCTCCCATGCAGTAGGTTGTCTTTTCGTTTTGTTTACTGTGCAAAAGCTTTTAACTTTAATTAGGTCCCATTTGTTTATTTTTGCTTTTGTTTCCATTACCCTAGGAGATGGAGCCAAAAAAATATTGCCATGATTTCAGTCAAAGAGTGTTCTATGTTTTCCTCCAGGAGTTTTAGAGTATCCAGTCACATATTTAGGTCTTTAATCCATCTTAAGTTTATCTTTGTATATGGTGTTAGAGATTATTCTAATTTCATTGTTTTACATGTGCTGTTCAGTTTTCCCTGCATCACTTAATTGCAGGGACTGTCTTCTCGCCATTGTATATTCTTGCCTCCATTTTTATAGATTGATTTTACATAGATAGGTTTATTTCTGGGTTTTATTTCCTATTCCATCTTACTGTCTGTGCCTGCCTGCCTGCCTGTCTGTCTGTCTGTCTGTCTATCTACCTACCTACCTACCTATATCTTTGTACCAGTACCGTAGTTTTTTGATTACCATAGCTTTGTAGTATAGTCTGAAGTCAGGAAGCCTGATTCCTCTAGCTCCATTCTTCTTTCTTAAGATTGTTCTGAGATTGTTCTTTCTCAGTGTTGATTCTTCCAATCCAAGAATATAGTATGTCTTTCTATCTGCTTGTATTATCTTCAGTTTCTTTCATCAGCATCTTACAGTTTTCAGAGTAAAGTTCTATTGCCTCCTTGGTAGGTTTATTCCCAGATATTTTATTCTTTTTGTTGCAGTGCTAAATGGGATTATTGATTAAAAATTTTTTGTAGCTCCAAGGCACCTGACTATATGATTTTCTCTAGTATTGTTCAGAAGCCCAAGTGTGTGAATAAAGAAGGCAGATGGTTTAGTTAAAGTCAGTGTTTTGCTAGAAATGCCTGGGGGGGGGGATGGATAAGGGGGCCAAAATAATATTAACTATGAATGATACAGCTTCAGGTCTTTTTGGAATGCAGTCCTTCCTGGAGTTCCTCAGATCATATTTTTATGTATCTGTATTTTAATTTATAATAGCTCATTATGGACAGTGTGATTTATGTTGTGAATAATTTTAATCTATACCCTAGGCTAATTAACATTGAGTCGGATATACACACATCAGTATTGTGCAAAAAAAAAAAAAAGAAGAAGAAGAAAAACCTCACATTCCATAAGTAGTATTCCTGATATCTCTAATCAACACACAGAGCTTGTTAAATGGCATAATATATATTAGAGAGCATTTTTCTTTGATTAAATAAGTAGTATTCAGGAGATGTGCATTGACTGAGAATATTGTACCAGCTCTTCTACAGGTGCATGAACAAGGACAAGGTATGAAAGTCTTGTGAACCCATTAGTCTCTACCCTTTGGAGTGGCACTCTGTACTTAGGATTCCCATTTATTCTATGAACAGCCTCTTAAGAAGGATTTTATGATCTGACTTCAACTAGATAATTCATTTAATCATGTTGCATCTGCCTTTAGTGACTGCTCTGAGTTACTTGCTTGAGTGCCTAAAAAGACAGAAATCTGGGGTTTTAGCAAGCTTTCCCTTCAGTGGTATGACTGTTTTTATTCTTGCTCACTAGTAAAAATGTGTAAATGTTGCAGAATTTGACCTCGAAGATGATGGCATTATAAAACCCATGTGATAGATTGTTGGGGAAAAGACTGACAGCCCCTCCACCATCTCTGACCATTGGAAGATTCCAGTGGAGCCTAATAATCAGGCATAATCAAACTGGATTAAGTCAATTTGGAAATATGCTAGGTGAGGCAGTCTGCTTTATAAGGGCTTTGATTCTTTGATAGATGAGTTTGTGCTTTCTCCTTCTTTGTAGAATTAAGTACCATCCTTGTAGAAATACAAAATGTTAATGCTGAAAGAAAACAAAATCATGGAGTCTGTTACTCCATGTTACACATAGAAAAATTAAGGCTCAGAAATACTGTTGCATTCCCAAGGTTAGTGCATAAGCTAGTTAGTGGTGAAAGAGGGACAAAGTCGTGGGTCTTATGATCAAGTCTCATTGCCACACTAATAATGAAGCCGTATTTTCCAAACCAAAACACTTGGGATGCAATCTAGAAAGTTTGATGTGACTTGTGGGGATGATAGGATAGAAGACTTGGGAATCCAAAGGTGCTTGCAAAACACTCCCAATGCTTTTTTCTATCCTCACTACTCCCTACTTACCCGTATTCCCACTTCTATGGTAACATATTGTCTAATTTCCTTTAACCACGCTAGAATATTACTCATGAGCAAAGTTGGGGTATCCAACAGTATTACACATTGAATCTTCTTCTTTCTTTTTTTTTTTTTTGGTCTTTCTACCTTATCTAGGGCCGCACCCGCGGCATATGGAGGTTCCCAGGCGAGGGGTCTAACAGGAGCTGTAGCCGCCGGCCTTCGCCACAGCCACAGCAACGTGGGATCCAAGCCACGTCTGCGAACTACACCGCAGCTCACGGCAACGCTGGATCCTTAACCCACTGAGCAAGGCCAGGGATCGAACCCGCAACCTCATGGTTCTTAGTCGGATTCGTTAACCACTGAGCCACGACAGGAACTCCCTGAATCTTCTTATTTCTGTAGTCTCTCATAATGTAGGTCAAGGAAGAAGTATGTTCCATGTTGTTTTAAGGATGCACAATGAATTTTCCTGTTTGGCTAAACTGACCACTTCTTGATGGTCTCTGGTTACATTGATGGTCTGGCTTACATTGCAGCATTTCGAATGCCGAAAACTGTGTGAAATAAGATCTATTTCATGGTCTGACTGCAGCCAGTGTTAATTATGTCAACTTTTAAATCACCATTTTTGGATTCCAATTCAGTGATTTATCCAGAGTCCTAAGTCTTTCTCCACATCCGTGTTTTATGAATGTGCACTTACCATTTGCACAGGGTGCTACAGTGATCCCTTAACTCACATCTGAACGCCTAGGAATGAGCATATGGGTCCCTATAATCCAACACTCCAAGTATCATTAGTAAGAAAGTATAAATGACTCCCTGATATCCACATAGTTTGATTAATTAGAGTCAAGATTTAGAGACTCTCCAAGTTGAAAGGGATGTTAGAAATCCTTCAGTCCAACTGTCCCTGTCAGTGGGTCATCCAAGTTCTGCTTATAGTCTGTCCCTTGTCATGGACTGAAATGCTGTTTTCCCAGAGGCAGTTTATTCTAACTTGAAGCAGCTTTAACTCCTAGACAGTTCTTATTTGAATAGAAATACTTCCTGTGACTTTAAGTAGCTTCTTTTTCTATGTATCATGTATGTATTTCTTTAGTATCATGATGAATACATCAGATATTTTAACTTATCAGCCTTTTAAATATTTGAAAGCAGTTTTCATGCTCCCATTGTAGCTATAAGGCAAACACTTACAGACATATATCAAACATTTAACTTTTCTTCTTTTTCTTTTTTATTTCTTTTTAGGCTGCACCTGCGGCATGTGGAAGTTCCCGTGCTAGGGGTCAAATCGGAGCTGTAACTTCTGGCCTACGCCACAGCCACAGCAATGTCAGATCTGAGACACATCTGCAACCTATGCCACAACTTGCAGCAACACCAGATCTTTTACCCACTGAGAGAGGTCAGGGATCGAACCCACGTCCTCACAGACACTGTCAGGTTCTTAACCCTCTGCACCACAATGCAAACTCCTAACTTTTTTTCTGATTATGTTTTTATATGTCTGATTTATAAAGCATCAGATAAAATGTTTTTAAATGATTATTAACTTTTTGGTTAAATAATATGAGTTTTAGTAGAAGAATTTGAAAATTACAGATAAATATCTTACTATGAGTATGCCCAGAAACAGATGAAACAAAGATTTGAGTGTAAACAAATTATTTGAGAAATGCAGATGCCTTATGGGAGTAGAGACGTAATATAAAGAAGATAATCCAGCCAATAAAGGGTATATTATTAAGCAAGCTATCACAGTGGACAACTAAAGAGAAACCTCATGGAGAAATCCTGGAACATTCTGCAAAACAAATGCCTCCAAATGATGCCACTTCAGGGGTGAGCTACTACCTCAGCATTTTCAGCCTGTTCCCACAGTTCTGGAACAAGAAGCTCTCAGGCACAGAGGAAGCCATCAGAAGTTGACTATAGTACTATGTGAGACATTGACAGCATCTGGGATAATAAGCAAAATAATGAAAATTATAATTATTAATGATTAAAATGTTGATGTAATTCTATTCAGAATTATATATATATATAAATATACATATGTGAATATACATTAGGTCGCTTATGAATATAAATAAGGTCATTCTACAATCTTAACTTGCAACCTGCTTTGATACTTAGTAATACCATATACTACATCTTTCTATATAAATAAATATAAATCTACTCATATCATTACTAATGATGATATACTATACCATTGTTTAACTACTAATTCTATGGCTGGACATTTAGACTGGCTCTAGATTTTTTTTTTTTTTTTTTTTGCTTTTTAGGGCTGTACCTGTAGCACATGGAGGTTACCGGACTAGGGGTCGAATCAGAGCTGCAACTGCCAGTCACAGCCACAGCAGTGTAGAATCAGAGCTGCATCTGCAGCCTACACCACAGCTCGCAGCCACACTGGATCCTTAACCCACTGAGCGTGGCCAGGGATTGAACCCATGTCCTCATGGATACTAGTCAGGTTCGTTTCCACTGAGCCACAGCAGAAACTCCAGTTTTCGCTATTAAGGGAGATTCTTTATTTCAGTCTCATTGAACAGTGAATTTATATTCAGTTCAATTGCCATTCCACTATATGTTTATTATAGTAGCGTGCTTAAAAGATATAGGGTGGGAAAGATATACTGCGTATTCAGCTGAGAGAGGGTGCGTTCAGGGCGGTATGGCCATAGCAGTACTGTGTATTCAAATGTCAATGATCACACTTGCTTTGTAGTTTAGAAATATTACTTAATTCAGGTAAGTTTTAATTCAAAATACTGTTTTATACCTTGTGATTATATCACAAAGTATAGCCATTTAGGTTACAGAGATTCAACTCCACGTGTTTCATTTAACACTACTACCACAGCTTAAGATGTATTATATTTTTTTACATTTATGAAGATTGCTTTGGCTTTGAGCTGAGTACCACCAGTCTAGAGCCATTTCAGTTCCCCATGTGCAGTTGTAGAGCTGTAGATATTGTCTTGAGTTAGGATTCCTGGGAAACAGATTAAGGTGGAGATTTGCATGTGGGAAGTTTAATGGAGAGTCTCAGAAACTCTCTGAGAAACATAACTTCCTTCATTTGGAGACAGCTTACCTGGATTCTGGTTTCTCTCTCTCTCTCTCTTTTTTTTTCCCTGGAGAAACTTACAAAATTGTTAGTAGGAAAAATTCCAAATCTTGGCATTGCCTTTGATCCTGAAACTCATCATATCTCTCCTTTTCCACACACCCCATATTTCCTTCACATTTAACTCACCCTTCTGCTGAGCTGGGTGGCTTATGTGGTGGGGCTATCCAGACTCCCTTCCTTTAGGTATATGTCACTAGTTACCATGTCTGTATTACATTGTAGATGCTGTATTTGTCCACTTGCCATCAAAATTGCCTAGGGAAGTTCTCAAGAGACATTCCAGTGGATCAGCTAAGTGATGAATAGTCTTCCTTTTCTCCCATTTTGTAATACAATGCTACCTTACCCGAGTCAATTACCCTGCTGGTATAGAGATTCTTTTCCTTGCCTGCAAGCCTCTTGGCACAAGGACTCCAAAATGCCCAGGTGGTAGCCAGATAGTAAAATTTAATGATACTCATTACTATGTGTTTGTGGAAGTGTTTCCCCTATTGCAAACTAGAACCTCTAGGCCTGAAGAGCATAGAACTGCAGTGACAGAAAGCACTTGGGATGCTGGTAGGGAAAACTACTGCTGCTTTCACAACCTGGGTTCCCCTGCTTAGAAAATATCCTCATACAGTGGCAATTGATGTATGTAAACTCTATCCTGAAGAATCATGCCCATCTGTATGCGATGCTGTGTTTTCATAAGTCCATGATGCTTTTCTATCAGCCCAGCAGTTTCAGGGGTATGCAATATGTGATAGGACCAATGACTCGCCTTGTCCTGGGTCACCACCACGTCACTTTTGTAAAATTGCTTCCTTGAATCATGGTGCAGTCTAGGGCACTTAGGGCAGGAAAATTAAACCCATACTTGAAAGAAATGTCAGTATTTAATTTTGAGGGGGTGTATCAGCAAGCTTCTCTGAGATGGGCAGACCTGAATATGCATAGGGTTTGTCTCCTATACTCATGTGTCTTACGCAAGTGTTCAGAGTACTTGCCCATTTCTTAACCAGTAAGTTCAACTAACATGATGTCTCTAATGTCATAAAACAATGTGATGTTCCATGGGAAGTTCAGATGGTCCAGATATTTTCCACTATGTTATAATGGAGTATAGAAGGGTTAACTTAGCTCTGGGTAAGATCATTAATGAATACTTTCATCTATTCCATGTAAAGGCAAACTGCTTATGCTCCTTCTGCTTGCTAGGTACTGAAAACAACACATTGTCAGGTTAATAGTTACATACCACTTATTAGGGGCTGTGTTAATCTGATATAACAAATATTTCAAATCCATCATGGTAGCTACAATTAGGATTACTATCTAGTTAAGTTTGAGATATTACCATCCTTGTATTTTATAGGCCAGACATGGTAATTACATTTGAATATGATGGGTACCTTCAAGCCTGCATCATTTAAGTCTTTGAGGATGGTACTGATCTCTGCCATTCCCACTAGAGCAATATTGTTTTTGATTTTACAGTCTTCTAAAGATGGGAAAAGCAATATCAGGTTTTCCACTTAGCCTTTTCTATTATAATAGTTTTTCTTTCATAGGGCAGAAAACCAATGTAAGTTTTCTACCAGTTGCTATGTCCACTGTAATTATGTATGTAGGTACCAGGGAAATGATCATTAGATCACTTTGCACTTATTTTTATTTTTGGAAACAGTGGAGTCACTATGAGACGGTCTTGGGCCAAGATTCCATTTATTACCTGACATCCTTATTCAAACAGAGTTCTATTCCTTATTTTAACAGAAGGGTCATGATAACATTTGGGGCCACAGAGTATTCAACTCAGTGTTTACTCAGACCTTTTGAAGGATGTTATAAAACTTGTATGTATTCCTTTCCCACAGTTTATAATTGCCAGAGGAAAGTCTTTTGGGGGAAGGACTGGTAAAATCACTATGATACATACTTGCTGTGGTATTGCAGTTTCCTTCTTCAGGGGATCTGGCCTCTAAATGACGGGTTTGGATTCTGAGAACTGTCTTAGATCTGGAAACTAGGCAAGGGATTATTTCTTCCCACTGGGGCGGATGACCTCAATCTTTTACTGATTCAGAAAAAGAATCAGTAAAAAGAATCAATCTATCACTGATTGGCTGTTTTTATTCAGTAATAGCCTTGTTGGATCCCCATCTATCTTGCTCCTGGATATATCATGCTGTATAGGCTACTGTGGGTCAGGCTTCCCAAGCTGCTGGTTTTTTAGATCCACCTTGATTCTGACAATTAGGGGAGGCCACCTGGCCTCTACTATTCCAGGATTATATCATTGCTATTAGGGAGCCTAGTTCTGTTACAAAATTTCTTACTATCAGCCACTTCATACAGAGAACAGGCACTACCGAACATCTCCTGCTGCTGCAGCCCACCCCCCAACCCCCATTACATTTTATACTGCTATGGTAAATGGGATGCCCTCAGGGCCATACCAAGCAATATAACTAGCTGTTGAATTTTCCACTTCATTTAACATAGGCCATTGCTTTTTTAAAGCTTCTAAGAAGCACCCCAGAAACTTATTAGAACCGGATATCAAGATCTTTGCCACAGTGTTAAACCCAATGTTAAAAGAGACCGATTCCGCATCAACACACTCTCCCTTAGTCTGCTTTATATTCTGTTCCCCTTGATTCAGCATCCTCAGCATCTACTTCCTTGCACATGACCCCAGTTTTTTGCTGCTCCATGTTATTCAGATGCTGCAGCTCATTCGTGGCTCATTTCTCTTCTCCCTTAGCAAACCCGATCCTACCAATTATGTTGAGATTTTACTCCAGTTATTGATCTGGTTTCCAGCATTCCAGTTGATGGTAGGTCCTGAGAAGGGCAAAGCATTGTTTTGTAAGTTGCCAGCCTATTTGAAAACATCTGTATATTTTCCAAGCAAGGCTGCACTTATCTTCTAACAAGAATGAATGGGGGCATTTCTGCAGGCTCAGAGGGTTCAGATATTTCAGGGGTTCAAAGTTCTGAGCTGGATCTACCCAGAATCCTTAACCTAAGTCTCAGAGTCTCATTCCTTCCATCTCAGGGCCCTGACTTTGGCATAGGAAACTTTCTAGGGTTGAAAATGCAATATTTTCTAAAATCCCACTACTCTTTGGATTGAGTCCTGAGCCAATGATGGCTTCTTTAAGTGCTGCCTGGCTGGGTCTTTGGTATTCACACTTGGCTTTGAATTGATGAGTGATCATCCTTAGCCTTTTTTTTTTTTTTCCTCACACTTCAAAGCATTGATTGTGTTTAGCAACAGCTATGCAATTTCACAATCCCTTTAATTACTACTTCCCCCATACCTTTCAAATGCCAGAGATACTGCACAAGCCATTGCATCTCCATCCATATCATATCCCATTTAGCCACAACTGGAAAGCCTTAATGATTTTACTGCTTCGGCAAATGGGACTGTCAATATTCTACCCACCCACAGTGGGTGAGATCCTCACAGGTGCTGGCCAGCAGGTTATTATTCAGCTCCTGCACACCATCCTTATAGCCCCCTTCCTAGCCCATTCCTGACACATTCTGGGGTTCTGTAGAAGCAGAAGCTGAGACGAGGATTCAGGTGCAGGTGATTTGTTGGAAGAGTGCACTTTAGGAAAAAAGCTTAAAAGAGATAGAAAGAAGGGGAAAGAGCATATTATGATGTGGTCGCTTGGTAAGGCTGACTTAATAGTGGGAGTGAATCCTCCAGAATATGTCATACTGTTTTCCCAACTTGAGGCAAGAGAGGCAGGCTTTTAGACTTTTAGATCAGTCCTTTACTAGCACCCCCTAACCAGTAACACTTTGTATTATAAGCAATGAGTAGACATCTGGAAAACATGTTTGTCTGTTTGTTTGTTTTTTTTTTTTTTTTCTGTTTTTGGCTGCACTGGCAGCACATGCAAGTTCCCAAGCCAGGGACTGAATCCGAGCCCCGGCTGCAGTACACCAGATCCTTAACCCTCTGCACCAGGCTGGGGATCTAACCAGCAGTGCGTCAGAAACAAGTCAGATAGTTAACCCTCTGTGACACAGCAGAAACTCTTGGACTATGTTTTTAAAGTGATCTCAGACCCATCCTGCTGTTTCCTTTCTTTCAAGATTTCCTGGTAAATTCTATTGGAGAATAGTACTAAAACCAAAAGTCTGTATTCCCTTAAATGTTCTCACTGGTTAAACTGTGATGTTTGAGCAGCAAAATAACAATATTAATAACTGCTATTAAGAATTGATGAGACAGGTGAGTCTGTAAAAGGTAGTGAATGAATGAGAATATGCAAGAAGAAAACAATTGATATAAAGTATATTTTTTATTATATAATCATATAATATACTTTTATATACTTTATATATATTGTACTTAGGTATAAATATATGCCTTTTATATTATAAATAATATAAAAAGGTAGTTATAAATACAAAAATGTTAACTATAATAGATCTTTAATGTTAATTCTAGGTACATATGAGAGTTAATGGTAGGCAACAATGCTGACAATTATAGAGATTGAGGTTGAAAAGACAGTTCTTTTAAAAATATTTAGGAGTTCATATTGACTTTCCCAATTTATCTTATATGCCTGTACCCAGCCTTTTTGTCAACTATTTTTTTTTGACAAGTGAGATTTTCTATTACATTGACATAGATTCAGCTTTATGCTAATCTCTGTTATGAAGCTCAGAGACTGGAATTTTAATAGTTCAAACATGAACTTTCAACTCAGTACTAAAATATCACCCCTTCCTTTTCACTTGGTACTATTATTGATAGTCACTTCTCTTGTGACTCCATAAAAATAATAACTAATAATATACAGGGAACTCATCTTAGTCTTCTTATTATTGCTCTCACATTTCACAGTAACCTTATGAAGTAGGAAGTACTTCATTTTTCAGATTAGAAAACTGAGGCTTAGAGAGGTTAAGTGAAAATGACACCCAGCCAGTAAACAAATGAGCCACATGGCTACCTCTGCTCATTCTAGAAAATGAAATTCCATGGTAGCTAGTTTTAAAAAATAAAAATATTAAGAATAATTTTCTTTTTTTTATGGTTATCTGTTTTACCTGAAACAACAAACTTCTATCTATCCATCTGCGGTCAAGAAAGAAAGTAAAAGTGTGTTTTGGAGCATTAGTATTTAATTAAAGAGAAACTCTGAGCGTTGGAGAAAAGTTAGGGTTGTGGTTGGGGGTAGCAGAAATAAACACACTAAAACACTGGCCCAGTGCAATGAATTTCTAAAGAGACGGCAAATTCCTTTTTTTTTTCCCCTTGGCCACGGTGTGCAGCAGCTTAATGTAGGGTCTCAGTTCCTAGACCAGGGATTGAACCCAGGCAGCAGCAGTGACAGCACCCAGTCCTAACCACTAGACCACCAGGGAACTTCCTAAATTACCTTTTAAAAAGCTTCTGTATGAGAAAATAAGCAAGAGGGTGCATTGGGCTGAAATATAATCCTCAGGGATAAACGTGGATTTTTTAAGGGTACTAGGATTTGAATGTATGTCATAGCTAGGTAATTCAGAAACAATTACCTGTAATTATTTCATCTAGTTATTTAAGGAACTGACAGATTTGTTCTGTGTTTTCCCATTCTTTAATATTCCTTTCCAGTGACAAGCTAATCACCTCTATTTCCTTCTTCATCTGTCTAATTTCCTCCTTCAGGCAGAATGTGTAGTAGTATGCAGTTCTAAGGAGCAGAACTGAGAAAACATCTCATTTCTTTTAAGAGTTTAAAATAATTTTTTAAAGAAAAAAGTTTTCTTTATTCCTCCATTCAATTCAATGGTGCAAAAAGGGGAATACTTTTCTACTGTAGTTTGGGGTCTCTGTGCTAGAGGTCCCTGCTCCTGGCTCAGACAACTAAAATAGATGTGGCATAATTTCAGAGCTAAGTACAGGAAGTCTTTCTATAGTGATGGTTGGGTACTATCATCATTCCTCATTCCACCTAAGCTGTGATCCAAACAAAACACCTGGTCTAGGAAAAGTATGAGAAAGTAGCAGCCTGGAGAGCTATCCAAGACTTGATACCTACAGAGAACACAGATGCTTTCAGCAGGAAAAGAGTGATCGCAGAATGGGTTATGCCTCCAAAATTGGAGTAATCAAAACTGCAGGAGGTCTTCAAGCTATAAAGCTGTTAATATTTGTAGAGGCTGTTTGATTTTCAGAGGCTAAAAATGTATCCATCGCTGGTATGGGTATATACTGAGAATTTCTGACCTTTTGAAGACAAGAAATACTGAAAAAAATTGTAACAAAGCTGGCAGTCGTTTAGCTCAGATTTGAATTTGAAAAGAATACACATGTTTAAGGGACTTCATGAAATGTGATGCAATGGAGTCGAGTGTAGTACATATAGGAATAGAAATGGGGAATGAGGAGGACAAGGGCTGCTAAGGAAGTAGAAAACAAGACTCTAAGAAAGTCTGCATTACAGAAATTGGTGCTGGGAAATTGTCAGTTTGTTCATTTATTCCTCCATCCAACAACAAAAGGTTTATTTAGTCTTTATTATATGCCAGGCCCAGAAACCAAGGAAGCTTCCTAGCATATCAGCTCATTCTTTTTGCCTCTCTCTGGAACTACAGTGTCATTCTCTTGTGGGGGTACCTGCTTCTTTCCATATTTCTTCTTCAGATCTTGGGAATTTCACAAGGCTTCTAGCCTCTCTCTTTGACATAAAGTTTTAGCCTTGGCTTTTCTTTGGGATTTCTTACTTCACATTCCTGAAAGAGAAAATCTTATTGGCTCAGTTCATTTTTTGGTACTGGATCCATCATAGAATCTTATTAGGTTTATGCATTGACAGTTCAGTCCCTCTCCCTACCATGCAGCCTAGTCAAAAGAGCTGTTGCCAAGGTGGTGATGGGACATAGTCACCTGGTATTAAATAGGAGGTTTGAGCTATAAGTTAGGGATGATAATGAGATAGGGAACAGGAATTGGTGCCCAATAAAGTAATACCAGGAATTTAGGCAATACATTCCTCATAAATGAGGGAAAATTCCCTCTATTTCTTTTTGATGGTCCAAGTGATTTTTTTCTACTTTATTCACAACCTCTAATTCCTACAGATCTTACCTCTAAAATATGTTTTCAACTCAATACTCTCAAATTTCTGTACTGTTACTTCCGTAGATCAGATTTTCTTGATGTTCTTTCTTTAATAACTTTCTTGGATCACTACAAGAGCTTGAGTTTCCTATCCATTCAAATTTACCTTCACTGAGTAACCTGAGTGATCTATATAAATATAGATCTCACTATTTCATTTTCTGGCTTGAGAACCTTCACTTAAAGATTAAAACCAGGCTCCTTAGCATTGCTGACATGCTCATCAGTCTTCTTATTACACCTAACATTACAGGAAATGAACTGCTTGTAATTCCTTAACACACCATGTTTCCCATCTTCAAGCCTTAGTTTATGCTGTTTCCTTTGCTTGAAATGCACTTTACTTTTTTTTTAAAAAAGAAGACATTATGAGAGAAAAATGCTATTTTATATATTTACTTCAATTTTGCCATTTCTGAGGCTTTTTATTCCTCCCTGAAGATCCATCTGGTATTATTTCACTTCTGCCTGAAGAACCTGTATAATATTTTTTTTTTTTATAGTTCGGGTCTCCTGATGATAGATTTGCACAGGTCTCCTGCTGACAAGTTTGCATGTTTTTCTTATATGTGAAAATATCTTCATTTTGTTTTCATTATGGACATGTATTTTTGCAGGATAAATAGTTAGAGGTTGAAGTACCCACTGTGGCACAGTGGGTTGAGAATCTGGCTACAGCTGCTTGGCTCACTGTGGATGTGCAGGTTCAAATCTTTGCCTGGTGCAGTGAGTTAAAGGATCTGGCATAGCCGCAGCTGTGGTGTAGGTTGCAGCTGTGGCTTAGGTTCAATCCCTGGCCCAGGAACTTCCATATGCCATGGGTGCAGCCATTAAAAAAAAAAAAATGGAAAGAAAGAAAAGAATTCTGGGTTGATGGTTTTTCCTTTAGCAGTTTAAAGATGTTCCATTGTCCACTCTCTTCTGTTATTTCTGAAGAGAAGACAGTAGTGATTCAAATTATTGTTTCCCTTTATGTCAGTTTTCTTTGTCTGTTTCAGAATTTTTTATCTTTTGTTTTGAGAGATTTTATTACAATGTGTAGGCATGATTTTCTTCATATTTATACTGCATGGTGGTCACTGAGCTTCTTGAAGCTGTAAGTTTATTTCTTTCACCACATTTGGAAAGTTTTTAGCCATTATTTTAAAAATATTTCTTCTGACCCCTTCTAAATCTCCTTTCCTTCTGTGACTTTAGTAACTCATATATCACGTATATTAGAACTGCTGATATTTTCCCTGTTCATATTTTTTTTTTTACCATTTTCTCCTTATCGTTCAGATAGAATCATTTCTAGTGATTTGTCTTCAAGCTCCCTGAAGCCTCCTTTGTCATCTCTATTCTGCTGTTTAGCCCATCTAATTAATGTTTAAACTTCACTGATGATCATTAGAATGGCTGCTTTAAATTCCTTGTTTGCTAAGTTCAACATTTGGATCATCACAAAGTCAGCCTTCATTGATGACTTTTTATGTTGAGAATGAGTCACATTTTCCTACTACTACGTATAGAAAGTAATTCGGGGTTGTACCTTGGACAATGCAAATATTAACGTTGTGGAGACTCTGGATTCTACTATATTCCTCCAGTTGTTAGAACATGAAATTCAGTTTGTCAGATTCAAACTGAAAATTTTGTCTCTTGGAAAATATCGCAAATTTCATACCCATCATTAGCTGATCTGCTTGAAGTCTGCCCGTGCATGCGTAATTCAGGGGTCAGCTAGAGATTTAGGTAGAATTTATACACAGAATTTTGGGCTCTCCCTCTCTGGTCACCTTTTCCAGTTGCTCCAGATCTTGTCTTCTGCTTCTTCAGGCCAGATATACATCAGAGTTTTAGCTATGCTGTGTTGTACCAACTGCAGCTTGCCCTCAGGTTAAAAGCTTTGAAAATTGTAAACAAATTCCATGCCATTCCCTTCACCCAAGTATAATTTTTCTTCCATAAATTGCATACTTTTGGTCATCCTTCAGTACCTACAGGTGATTTTTTGGTATTGTGTTTAGAGTTTATAGTCGTTATAAATTACAAATGAGTTGGCCCAACAGATTGCTCAGCCATACAGTAATTTCAGCTCTTTTCCTCTCTAATAACACCTTTTCATTTGTCCAGAATCAGTAGACATTATCTTCTCAGCCAGACCTTCTCTTTTTCCCATCTTCTTCAGGTTGAAAGTTAGCTACCTAAGAAATGGTTAGATGTTCTTCCTCTGGGCTTTCACAGTACCTTGTCTCAAATTTGATTATAGTACTTGTTATATTTTAGTGAAATTATTTATGTGTATATATATTTTTCCAACTGACTATAAGACTTTGAGCTCAGGAACTCCAGTTTATTTATTTCTTTTTAGATTCCTAGTGTCTGGTACAAGATCTCGTGCATAGGCTAAATATTTTGTTGAACATCCTGTACTGATATGCCATGAGATATGATGTGTGTGTCTGTGAGTGTGTGTGTCACATTCTTGCTTGGTCTTCTTGTGTACATATATATGTTTGTATCGTATATATAATTTTTAGGGGATATCGTTTTTATGATTCTCTCTGTGTTGGTAAGTGTGCAAGTGTGTAGTGCCCAGGTGTCCAAATCATAGAGTTAAAGGTGACATGTTCATTCTACCTCTTGGCCTAGTAGGGTATGATATTATGGAGACAATCAAGTAAACTGGAGTCCTAGGTAGGGTTTTAGACCCAGCATTGAGAATGACAACTCAGACTAGTAACTGAGGTAGAATCTATGTCCTATTGAATAGGCAGTGATGATAGGGGTCAGAGAAGAAGGTAGCCACATAGTGGGCCTACAGGTGCCTGGAGGTTCTCATTCCATTCACAGCAACTAATTCCAGATTCTACTCACTCTGTCTGGAATAGCCTTGAGACTGCGTGAGTATGACCTTTAGTCTGATGATCTTCAATAATTAAAGTTTATTTCTGATAGGGGACATATCAATTCTGATCCCAGAAATGTCATGATTTTTTGTTTATTTCATTACACCTTGAGCTTGTTTTGTCCTTAAAAGGCCCCTGACTAAAGTGAAAATATTTGTAGGAGGGGTAACAGTTCGTAAGATAGTCAGTTAACTGATAGCTTGCTGAAGTCATGACCAGGCAAGAATGTGCCATATGATGAGTGTTTCAAGAGTTTGTAGCATGTGTGGCCATGGAGTGGGTAAGATAGAAGAATGCTCTTCCTCTTTCCATAGCTTCATTGAAGGTCACCATTCCAGGGGGGCCCTTGTTCACTTTTCCCTTCACAGGCTATCAAACCGCAGACACTTAGGATACAATGTTTTCACTATCTCTCAAGAAAAAGAAAATAATTTGTGAGTATTAACCATGTTTTGTAAGTCTTATCCAGATTTTATACACCTTTCTATGAAAGATAAATTTCACATTATAGCAATCATGGATCCAAAGTAATTTTGTTTGAAATTTATGCCAGGTTTCTGTTTATTGTCTCCAGTAAAGGACAAAGAAAGACTTGCCTAATAACCCGTCTCAAATGAGATAATGGAGTTTGGATACTATTATTATTATTGAAAATATCAGCGCCCAAAGCAATTATACTAGGATTAGAACTCCATCCTCCTTGGAAGAAGATATTTGACTTTGAGCAAAATCTTCTGGGTTTGTCCCCAAAATGTTGGGGTGAACATAAAAAAAATATGTCATAAGCAGAGGACTAAAACTGCACAAGAGTTGGACTGCAGGCAGTGCTGTGGTATCATGTTGCATAATATATATATATATTTTTTCTGTCTTATCTAGGGCGACACCCGCAGCATATGGGAGGTTCCCAGGCTAGGGGTCTAACAGGAGCTGTAGCTGCTGGCCTTCACCACAGCCACAGCAATGCGGGATCTGAGCCGCATCTGTGACCTACACCACAGCTCACGGCAACACCTGATCCTTAACCCACTGACCAATGCCAGGGATCGAACCCACAACCTCATGGTTCCTAGTCAGATTCATTAACCACTGAGCCACGATGGGAACTCCTGTGTAATATTATTTTGAATGGAGAAAAATGAAGGTAGAGCAGGGTAATCCTTGACTGATCTCTAGGTCTTTAGTGGGGCAAAATATTTGATCCAGCTAGAGGTTATTAACTATAGATTCAGCAAGTGTGCAAGTGTCTTTTTTTTTTGCTTTATTTTGAGGGAAGATTTTTATTTTTAGTTTTTATAAGTTTTATTGAAGTATAGTTGATTTACAATGTTGTGATAATTTCTGCTCTACAACAGTGATTCAGTTACACATGCACACATATCCATTCTCATTCAGATTCTTTTCCCACATAGATTATCACAAAATATTTGGTAAAGTTCTCTGTGGTATACAGCAGGTCCTCAACAAGCGGCTTAAGCAGTCAGACTTAGCAGTTGTCAAAATATTGAGCTGAAATAATTTCAGGTGTCATAAAATCTTTTAAAATGTAGTCACGAAGATTTAGTTAATAATATCCTATATGTGGAAGAGAAAACTGCTGTTTTATTTACAATTGTGTATTTCTTTAATCATTCAAACTGTGATTTCAATGAAAGTACCAAGTTGAGTTATATGCTATGCTTCCTTTTGGTTCCTCTAAGTCCTAGTTTGTAACTCTGTTAATGAGGCACATTAGACATTGTTGTCATTCTCCTTAGTACTTGAGATGAGTGGGAGAGGATGCATGATAAGTAGATAATGAAGCTGTTGGTGGTAAGGTATCCATCCTTATAAGTGAGCGTAAGCTATCATAAAGTAAACAAGATTGAAAAAGAAGCAACTTCGGTACTTTGGGGAATTAACTTCACTTCCAGGAAGTTAGCATGTAAAGGTTTAAAAGCAATCCCAGAAGTTACCTGGTGGTTCAGCAGGTTAAGGATCAAGCGTTGTCACTGCTGTGGCTCAGGATGCTGCTGTGGTGATGGTTTAGTCCCAGGCCCAGGGAACTTCTGTATGCTACAGGCATGGCCCAAAAAATGAAAAAAATAAATAAATAAAAGGAATCCCCAAGCATGGAAGCAACATAAATGTCCATAAACAGAGGACTGGATAAAGAAGGAATGGTATGTATATACATATATATAAAATAGTGCCGTTTGCAGTAATGTGGGTGGGCCTGGAAATTATCTTTTTTTGGTCTTTTTTAGGGCCACATCTGTGGCATATGGAAGTTCCTAGGCTAGGGGTCAAATCAGAACTGTAGCCGCCAGTCTACACCACAGCAACAGCAATTTGGGATGTGAGCTACGTCTGCAACCTGCACCACAGCTCACAGCAAGCCAGATCCTTAACCCACTGAGTGAGGCCAGGGATCGAACCTGCATCCTCATGAATGCTAGTTGGTTTCATTAACCATTGAGCCATGATGAAATTCCATCATCTTAAATGAAGTAAGTCAGACAGAGAAAGACAAATATCATGTGTAGAAGCTACTAAAAAATGATATGAAAGAACTTACAGGAGTTCCCATTGTGGCTCTGCCGGTTAAGGACCTTATGTTGTCTCCATGAGGATATGGGTTCAACCCCTGGCCTCACTCAGTGAGTTAAGAACCTGATGTTGCCACAAGCTGCAGCATAGTTTGCAG
Source organism: Catagonus wagneri (assembly GCA_004024745.2). Taxonomy (NCBI): domain Eukaryota; kingdom Metazoa; phylum Chordata; class Mammalia; order Artiodactyla; family Tayassuidae; genus Catagonus; species Catagonus wagneri. The sequence continues at coordinate 19,501,478 of PVHT020001751.1, forward strand.
ATGTGGCTCAGATCTGGTGTTGCTGAGGCTGTGGTGTAAGCCTCAGTTGCAGCTCTGATTTGACCCCTAGCCTGGGAACTTCCATGTGCCGCAGATGTAGCCCTAAACAAACAAACAAAAAACTTGCAAAATAGGAACAGATTCATAGATTTTGGAAACCAAATTTATGGTTAACAAAGTGGAAACATTGAGAGGAGGGAAAATTATGAGATTGGAATTGACATACAGACTTCTATATATAAGTTAGGTGTAAAGGACCTATTGCATATCACAGGGAAATCTACTCAGTATTGTGTAATAACATATATGGGAAAAGAATCTAAAAAGGAATGGATATGTGTATAACTGATTTACTTTATTGTATACCTGAAACTAACACAACTTTATAAGTCAACTATACTCTAATAAAAGTGCGCACGCACACACATGGAATCGTAGATAGGAATAGGTTGAAAAGTGTTGAGTGATGAGGTGTTAGGTAAAGGCACACCCAGATGTTAATTGCTGCATTTCTATTTCAGGCTTTCCCATGTGTCTTCCATTAGTATAAGCCTATTTAAATAATTTACTTCTGTTGACAATGCAGTGGCTGATGGGACTTATATTCTTGGTTATTATTTCTGTTGTTTTCAGTATTTTTACTGTAATATGACTCTTTATATCAGGTTACAGAATAGCAGGAAACATATTTGCTGTCACATCAGAAATATATCATCTTGAAATTTAAAAATAAGCTTTTCATGCCCCCAATTTTAGTTACTCCACCCAAACTCTGAAATAAGATATTCAGTCAGTTAATAAAGATTAAGATCTGTTACCTAATTTCATACTATATGAGAGTGCTTGAAAGCTATATTTTAAAATATCTTTGAATCATTATTTCCCCCTCTCCATCTTCTCTCCAATTCAGCTCATTATTTACACTACCTAAGGTAAGTTCTTTCCTATCCTTATGCAAAAAACTGATGAGCGTATATTTAGATCCTTGTGATATGGGGAGTACTATCTGGGTGCCTGACCTGCCCACAACCCCTTTCTGAACAAATAGACCAGTAGCAGTCCTTAAGCATAGGTGGCCGTGCTCAGGTTTATAGGATCTTAATACCATAACCACAGTTGACTAGAACCAAAGGTAGCAAATGACCTGAAGCAGGTGAGTAAGCCTATTTATGAGAGCTTCAGCTCAGAGTGGTGCCCTGTTGCCCTGGTGCCCCATAACTGGCCCATGACAACAAAGACTTCTCTCAGAGAGTTTGAATCAAACACCTACTTTGAAAGGGTTATTTCATTGTTCTTGCCAGGAGCAGTAAAGTCAGTGACTGAGTCATGGAGCACTAGAATTGGGAGCAGTGAAAGTCTACTGTTGTTAATATGATGAAATAAGCAGATCGCTAGAAGTTGTTCCCTTAGTGATACCCTGGTTCTACATGGCCTGGCTGTATAGCAAATGAGACTATTTCCTTTTCTTCCAGTGATCTCCCCTTTGTATATCCACAGCAGAGTCTCATTAATTGAAATAACATGAGAACACTCCTTACAATCTTAAAAAGCCCAGATCAGTGCTCCTCAAATTTTAATGTGCCTACAAATCTCCTGGGGATCTTATTAAAATGCAGATTCTAATTCAGTAAGTGTGGGGTGTGGTCTGAGAGTCTGCATTTTAGAAATTCCCAGCTAATACTGATACTGTTAATCCATGGCCGTGGACTATACTTTGAGTAACAAGGGCTTAAATAATAATTCTTATATGAGCTACATGCTAAGTGATTGATCACTTATAAGTTCTTGATAGGAAATGACATCTATAAAGATTATTTTAGTCTTCAGCAATAGAATTTTAACACTTGAGAAATCATCTATTTCAGTGTTGTGTTATTCTGTTCAGGCTGCTATAATATAAATAACATAGCTTGGGTTGTGTATAAATAAAAAGAAATTTATTTCTCACAGTTCTGGAGGCTGGAATTCTTAAATCAGTGCTAGCATGGCTGCATTCATGTGAAGCCCTCCTGTAGGTTGTAGGCTGCTCACTTCTCATTGTGTTCTAACATGGTAGAGAGCACAGAAAGGAAGCAAGCTCTCTAGTGACTCTAATAAGGGCACGAATCCCATTCCTGAGGGTTCCTCCCTCATGACCACATGCAATCCCAATTACCTCCCCACCTCCTAGTACCATCATATTGGGGGGTAGGGTTTTAACATATGCAAGGACATATATTTTAAAAGGACAAAATCATTCAGTTCATAAAAAATGTCTCAACCAATATCAGAATCTTTTCTACAATATCCATGATGAGTGGTCTCATTTAGCCTCTGTGTGAATATCTATTAGTGATGAAGAATATACTGTCCTACAAGACTTTCCGTTCTACTGGTAAACAGCTTTGGTTATGAGGCGTCACAAAGGCAGGGCCCAAGCTAAATACAAAAAAACTGTAAATCTGGGGATTTAAAAATAATTATATTTGCCCCCTGCAATGTGGGTTTTCCATTTGACAAAGAAATTGAGCCTCAGAGTGGATGAATTACTTATCCAAGTTTGCCCAGCTATTAGGTGATGGAACTAGGAATCATGCCCAGATCTGTCTGAGTCTAAAATGGGCATTCTTTGCACAATATTAGATTGCCTTTCAAAGTATAATTTTGTTTCTTTCAAATACCATAAATGTCTGAATTGCCAAAGTAGTTTCTTAGCTGAGACATAGTTTTATTTCTTCCTATTCATTTCATTCACTGCTATTGGGTGAATTTTTCTTTAAAATTAAAAAAAATGGATTATAGGCATTCCCATTGTGGCTCAGCAGGTTAAGAGCCCAACATAGTCTCTGTGAGGATGTTCGTTTGATCTTTGACCTCACTCAGTGGGTTAAGGATCCCTTGTTGATGGCCGTAGTGTGGGCCTACAGCTGTAGCTCTTATTCGACCCCTGGGACCCCCAGCCTGGGAACTTCCATATACCACAGGTACAGCTGTAAAACGAAAAAAAAAAAATTGTAGTCTCGTCATGGCTCAGTGGTTAGTGAACCTGACTAGTATCCATGAGGATGCAGGTTTGATCCCTGGCCTCGCTCATTGGGTTGAGCTCCTGTGTTGCTGTGAGCTGTGCTGTAGGTTGCAAAAGTGGCTCGTATCTAGGGTTGCTGTGGCTGTGGAGTAGGCCAGAAGCTGCAGCTCTGATTTGACCCCTAGCCTGGGAAACTCCATACGCCTAGGGCCCGGCCCTAAAAAGACAGAAGACAAAAAAAAAAAAAAAAAAAAAAAAAATTGTGGTACTTCTCTCAGTTTCAAGAGGCTTTGATATTTTCTGTCATTCACTCCTTAGTGAATGCCACCCACTCTAAACCCCCACTCTGGACATTCCATTCTTCCCTCCAAATCCAAATGATTGTTTGTTTCCAAGTGCTTGCTAAATATTAGATTCTTTAAGGCCAGATCAAATCTTTCCTTCCTCATGAAGTTTTTCTTTATTTCTCAAGACTTTCAGGAGCTTTCCTTTCTTGAATTCCTGTCGAATCTATCATGTTTTAGCCCCTTCTGAATCACAAATTCTATCATATTGCTGTCTTATCTTTACTTTTTTTGGGGGGAAGGGAGAGTTGGCCACATGTGCAGCATGTAGAAGTTCCCAGGCTAGGGGTCTAATCAGAGCTACAGCTTCCAGCCTACACTACAGCCACAGCAACGGGCTACACTTAACCCACTGAGCAAGGCCACTGATGGAACTTGCATCCTCATGGATTCTGGTTGGGTTCATTCGCACTGCGACACAAGGGGAATTCCTTGATTTTTACATTTTTTTCCATTTCATTTCCTCCAACATCATTTAAACATTTTATGAACTTACAGATTCATATGTAATGGATTTTTCTATCCAGTCCAGTTTTTTACCTCTGAAATAGCAAGTATTTTATTTTTATACATTATATAGTTGACTGTATACATAATGTTAGAATAGAATTTTTTTCTTAAAAGTCTATAATTTAACATTTCTAAGGGTTAAATTCTGATTTTGAAACACATTAGAGAAAAATAATTATACTGGTTATAAAATTTAAAAATTACTTAAATTAAAAATTTTTGTTTTTAAAAAAGCAGTAGGACTGGGGTCATAAAATCGGGCTTTTAATCCCAAAGTTACTGTGAATGAACCATGTAACCTTGAGCGAATTTTTAAATCTCTCTAGAAATTGAGTTCCTTATTACTGAAAATGAGGGCCTTATGTCACATAAAATACTGCTCTAAAATTCTATGATTCTGTATTATAATTTAATCTGAAATTTTTAAAATACTTTAAGTAGATGGAGGTTCAGTTCTCGCTAATGTTAGAGGTATCTTAGACACTCACAGTTTACAAGTTGTGTTTGTTTCATGCACACACTGAGCTAAATTCTCATCAGCTACCCCCCTGGAAAAACCTTTTTTCTGTCGAGTTTTTAGCTCCGTATTATTGAATTAACTGCAAATGCTTATTCAGGTCACACTCAAAGTGATGAACATTATTGAATAAAGGTCCAGAATTCACAACATCCTTAAAATTCCCATTCGTTTTCACAATGTTTCCATGGCTAAATGCTCCATTTTATATATTCCTATTACCTTAGAACATTATTTCAAAACATGCGTGGGGCTACATAGAATTAAAAACATTCCTAATTTTTTTCAAATATTTGAAGAATTGAGTTATGAGACTAGTTTTGAATATACAAGTTCCATTTAAAGTAGAAAAAATCAAAAGCATTGTTTCAAAAGTTTATCACAAAGTACTTTCTTGTTCAAGAGAAGCTTCATGAGAGATGATACGAGCCATCCATTATTTGACTGACAGCCAAGTCTTTTTGTCATTTAGTAGGTAACAAGTATTGTGTGAAAGACACCAGAAGATTGGTATTATCAGGGCAGGACTTAAGGAGATCTCATATCATTTGGGGAATGACAGTTCAAAATACGGTACAACTTTTCAACCAGATCTAAATATTATTGCACATAAACACTGGCAAAGGGATTTTTTTTCTTTTTGCACTAATGGCTTGGCTTTTTTTTTTTTTTTTTTTTGCACCGTTCCCAGGCTAGGGGTCAAATGATGGGAGCTGTAGCTGCTGGCCTAGCCACAACCACAGCAATGTGGGATACAAGCCGGGTCTGTGACCTACACCACAGATCACCACAATGCCGGATCCTTAACTCACTGAGCAAGGCCAGGGATCGAACTCGGAACCTCATGGTTCCTAGACGGATTCGTTTCCACAATGGGAACTCCTGGCAGAGAGAAAATTTTGAATTTTTAAGCTAAGGCTCCTGAGCCCTTTTGCTCAGGAAGAGCTACTTCCTTACAGAGGACCTTATCCACTTCTGCAGTGTCCTTCAATTTTTACTAGGAGTCCCTAGAAGTGTCTTTCTTATAATTACAAACAAATCTTACCTTGTTCTTCTTTGGTATCTTTCATCAATGTTTTGCTATTTTCAGCACATAGATTTTGCACATATTTTGGTAGATTTACACCTAAGCATTCCATGTTTTTTTTTGTTCCTACTGTAAGTACTGCTGTATTTTAAAATTTAGTTTCCAATTTTTCCTTGCTAGTATAAAGAACTGTGGTTTAAATTTTGATATTGACTTTGTGTTTTACAACTTTGCTGAACTTTGTAAGTAGTTTCATAGATTTTTTTGGGGGGTAGATTTTTCAGAATTTTCAAAATAAACAGTCATGCCATCTGCAAATAGAAAGTTTTATTTCCTCCTTTCCAAGATTGATGAAGTGATTAATTTACCCTACTGCACAGGATAGAACATTCATAATTTCCAGTATGATCATGAATAAGAGTACTGAGAGTGGAAATCCCTGTCTTATTCCTCATATTAAGAGAAAGCATTTGTTTTTTAATTATTAAATATAAAGTTAGATGTGATTTTTTTGAGATACTCTTTATCGGGTTAAATAAGTTTCCTTCTACTCCCAGTTTGATAAGAATACAATGTTTCACTCTTCCTTTAAAAAAAAAAAAAAACACTACGAAGTTGGCATTATTACCAATAAGAATTTTAGAGATATTATTTATTTCGATCTTCATGCACATTTACCCTTTTATTTGATTACTGTTCTTCTGGCATCTTAACATGTTTTTTCTGGCATTATTTTCTTTCTTCCTGAAGTACATCTTTTAGAAGTTTCTTTAGTATGAGTATGTGGTTGGTAAACCTCATAGGTTTTATTTATCTAAAGATACCTTTATTTTACTCTCTCTCTCGTAATACGGTATTAGTGACTGAGTACACAGTTCTAGAGTGAAATTGCTTTCTTTGATCCCTTTGAAGATATAATAACCCCCCATTATAAGATTTGTGAAGATGAAAAAATTTCAATCGAGTAAAAAGAAAGAGTGGACTTACTGCGAAAACTGAAGAAATGAGTCACCTGAGTCTGTCTAGCTGATTGGCTAGAAGTTCTGTGATCTGGCTCTATAATTAAAATCTTTGCTCATCCTGGTTGTGGTGTAGCACCACTTGGTGTGGCTGTCTGCTTTAGAATAAACATCAGTCGTACCAAATCTGGATCCTATCTCACTGGCTAGAACTTCTAGGTCAGTGGCAGCATCTATAGTAACCTCCGGTTCAGTTGGGGCCCATTTAGTCAGGCCAGTCAAAGGAGACTGAGCTAGAAAAATACTGGTAATAAAGGACTCCTGCCTCACTGTTTCCTGAGATAGGGTGCTTACTTTTTTCTCACCCAGGCTTATGCTTTCCTTCATGTCCTGTACCTATTCATATCTCTGTCCCGAAGATAAAAGTTTATCCCACTCAATTTGGGGCTAGGCAAAAGGCAGCCAGTCATTGATGGTTAATGATTAATGATTACTTGGTGATTAATTACCAGTTATACTTGACCCAAATTCTCTTGTATAATGGTGCTTATTATCCTGGGATTTCAGTTAATATTTTACTGTCTTTTAGCTTCCACTGTTGCTTTTAAAACATCTGCTTTTGGTCTAATTGCTTCATTATATGTTGTCTTTCTTTTTTCTCTTTGGCTGCCTTAAAGATCTTTGGTGTTCTTGATTTTATGATAGGTCTAAGAATAGATTTTTAAATTTCTCCTCTTTGTAACACTCTGGGCTTCTTGAATGTGTGCATTCATATCTTTCCTAAATTCTTGGAAATTCTAAGCAATTAACCTCTGTATAATATTGCTTCTCAATTCTAAAAATATGTCCTTGGAGTCTGATTATTTATATCAGATCTTCTCAGTCTAACTATAATTGTTTCTATAATTGTTTAACAGTTCTCTCGTATTTCCCATGTTCTTATCGTTCCCTGATCATTCTGGATAATTTTTGTAGAGATTTTATGCTTTACAAATTATCCGTATTTACTCTGCCATTCAACTCATCCACTGAGTATTTTCATTTCAATAAATGTATATTTAATGTCTAAAAGCTTCATTTGATTGTCTCCTCTGCTTGGTCATTCCTGATAGGCTCTTGGTGCTTGCTCATGATTATGATTCTATTCCTTATTTCTTAAAATATTTTCAAAATAGATATTCTACATTTCACAGCTGATACAATTTTAATGTCTCTCGGGGGTTCTCAATATTTATTATTTCTTATTTCTTGCTAATGGTGGATTTATTTCCTTTATGCTTGGTGATTTTTTGATAGTTAACTCACATTTTCTTGATCTTTATCTAGGAATCTAGATATTAGAGATATTTTTCTCTGAAGAGGATTTGTGTTTGATTCTGCTGGCGGCATATGATTGCTACCAATCTGGTACCACTTTAGCATTTTTCAGTTAGTTTAGTAGCTTAGAGCAAGGGTCTCAAGTTCAGCTCCTTTATATTGCTGTTGACCTAAAAACAGACTTTGTATTCTGAGCACAGGTCTTTTATGGGCATTTTTTAGCTTAGTCCTTTTCTTTTTTCTCCTTTCTTCCTTCCTTCCCTCCCTTTTTCCTTCCTTTCATTTTTTTGGCTGCACCCACAGTATATGGAAGTTCCCAGACCAGGAATCGAATCTGAGCCACAGCTGCAACCAACATTGCAGCTTCAACGACCCTGGCTCCTTAACCCACTGCATCACAGCAGGAACTCCAGTCCTTTTATTTTTAAGTGCCTATTTACAGAATCAGTTTTGTTTATCTGAGGGGCAAAGAACTGGATGGGGAGATGTCAGCAGGACACATAGAAATTTTCTCTGCTTCCTTCAAGTTTTCAACAATGCATATATACTTGTTTATTTGTTTGTTTGTTTTGACAGAGTCTGGTTGTTTTGCAGTACAGGGGTAACCCAGATGATTTAGCTTACAACTCTATTGGAGCACAAGTCTCTTTTAGCTTTTTTTTTTTAATAGACTCTTTTTTAGAACAGAATTAGATTTACAGAAAAATTGAGAATAGAGTACAGAGTCCCCATATATCCTGCACCCAGTTTCCTTTATTATTAATGTCTTAACATTAGTATAATACATTTGTTAGAATTAATGAACCATTATTGATACATTATTTTTAAGTAAGTCCATAGTTTATTCAGATTTCTTTGTTTTTTATATGTAATGTCTTTTTCTGTCCTAGGATCTATCCAGGATACCACCTTTTTTTTTTTTTAAATGGTCAAATCTACAGCATATGAAAGTTCCCGGGCTAGGAGTCGAATCAGAGCTGAAGCTGCCGGCCTATACCACAGCAACACAGGATCCAAGCCACATTGCGACCTACACCGCAGCTTGTGGAAACACTGGATTCTTAACCCACTGAGTGAAGCCAGGAATCAAACCTGCCTCCACATGGAGACTAGTCAGGTTCTTAACCAACCCTGAGCCACAGTGAGAACTCCTGCTTTACACTTGCTTGTCATATCTCCTTGGGCTCCTTTTGGTTGTGACAGTTTCTCAGACGTTCCTTGCTTTGTCTGATCTTGATTGTTTTCAGAAATACTGATCAGGTATTTCATAGGCTGCCCCTCTACTGGAATTTTTTTTAGTATAGTAAAATCTACATAACATAAAATTTACCATTTTAAAGTATATACTCTGGTGACATTAAATATATTCATAGTGTTGTTCAGTGGTCACAATCATCCATTTCCAGAACTTTTTGATCATCCCAAATGGAAACTCTATACCCATTAAAAGAATAATACAACAGTCCCCTTCTCCCCATCTCCTGGTAACCTCTATTCTATTTTCTGTCTCTGAATTTGTCTATTCTAGGTAACTCATATTAGTGGAATCATACAGTATTTATTCCTTTGTGTCTGTCTTGTTTCACTTAGCATGTTTTCAAGGTTCATCCATGTCATAGTGTGTATCCAAGTTTCATTGTACTACATTTTGTTTTATCCGTTTTGCTTATTAGTCCCAGGAGATTTGTATTGATTTCTTGGGATTTCTCTATAGACAGTCATGTGATCTGCAAATGAAGATATTTTATTTCTTCATTTCCATTCTGTATACATTTGATTTCCTTTTCTTTGGTAAGCTAGGATTTTAGGTGTGAGAGTAAATAAGAATGGTGAGAGTGGATATCTTTGCCTTATTCCTAATCTTTGGAAGAAAACATTCAGTTTCTCACTGTAAAGTATGATACTGTAGGTATTTTGTAGATGCTCTTTATTGAATTGAGAAAGTTTCCCTCTATTCTTAGTTTGCAGAGAATTTTTACCATGAAAGTTATTGGATCTTCTCAAAAGCTTTTGCTCAATTTACATGGTCCTGTGATTTTTCTTCTTTACCCTCTTTATGTACTGAGTTACACTGATTCAATTTAGAATGTCGAACTATCCTTAGTGACCTAAAATATATCCCACTTGTCTGTGTTGTAAAATTCTTATTGTACATTATTGGATTCAATTCACTAATATTTGTTAAAGAATTTTATATCTATGGTCACGAGAGTTATTAGTTCACAGTTTTTTCTCCTTATAATGTTTTTAACTGCATTTGCTGTTAGGGTAATGCTGGCCTCAGAATGAGGCAAGAAGTGTCCCCTTTATTTCTGTTTTTTTAGAAGAGATTGTGAAGATCTGGTATCATTTCATTTTTTAATTCATCAGTGAAACCATCTGGGCCTGGCGCTTTCTTTCTTGGAGCATTATTGACTCAGTCCTTGACCACTCAGATTATCTATTTCTCCTTGTGTAAACTTTGGTAATTTGCATCTTTCAAGGAATTAGTTTATTTCATCTAATTTATCAACTTTCTGGGCATACAGTTGTTGACAGTATTCCTTTATTTTACTTTTAATGTTCACATGACCATTAATGACGATCCATATTACATTCCTGATAATAATATTGTATTAATTAATTTTATCTTTTGTCATTTTAGGGCCGCTCCCGCAGCATATGGAGGTTCCCAGGCTAGGGGTCTAATCAGAGCTACAGCTGCTGGCTTGCGCCACAACCATAGCAACGCAGGATCCGGGCTGCGTCTGCAACCTACACCACAGCTCACGGCAACGCTGGATCCTTAACCCACTGATCAAGACCAGGCATTGAACCCGCAACCTCATGGTTCCTAGTTGGATTTGTTAACCACTGAGCCACAACAGGAACTCCAGGAGTGTACTTTAAATATGCCAACTGACCAATGCAGAGTCATACCTCCTCTCTCTTGCCTGTACACCTCAGGAGACAATATTCCTTTGTTTTAATCATCCCAGGGCCAGATAACAGGCAACCAGGAATAGTCCCTAAAGCTTAGAGCCTGCTGAAATTATTCAAACTAGCCAACCCTAATGTTTACCCTGACTTTCCTTTTCTGCCGGCAAGCCTAGGTTTTCCGTTCATTCTTGTTTTCTGCCTCCTAACCACCCTGAGGCTTTCCCATGTAGCTCTGCATGGCATTTCTAGGACCTGTGAGTATAATAGACTTTGTTTTCCTGAGCCTCTTCTGCGTTGTCTTTTGTGGTTACACCTCACTGACCTGACAGACTATCACATTAAAGAACACAGAACAGGTAATTTTATGTCTTCTTTCCCTCTCTCTCTCTCTTTTTTTTTTTTTTTGGTTAGCATGACTAGCGGGTTATTGAGTCTATTGAATCTGTCAAAGAACCAGATTTTGGTTTCTGTGATTTTTCTCTGTTGTTTTCCTATTTTCAGTTCCATTGATTTCTGTTTTAATTATTTGTTTATTATTTGTTTTATATTATTATTGTTTTCTCTTTTTAAAGTTTTATTGAAGTGTAGTTGATTTATAATCTGGTAATTTCTACTGTACAACAAAGTGACTCAGTTACATGGATACACACATCCGTTCTTTTCCAGATTCTTTTTCCATATAGGTTATCAGAGAATATTGGGTAGAGTTCTCTGTTTTGCTCTCTTTAAGCTTAAATTGCTCTTCTCTCTCATTGCTTAAGGTGGAATTTTAGATTGTTGATTTTAGATTTTCCTTCTTTTTTTTTTTTTTTAAGGGCCTCACCCGCGGCATGTAGTAGTTCCCGGACTAGGGCTGAACTGGAGCTGCAGCTGCCAGCCTGTACCACAGCCACAGCAACACCGGACTCTTAACACAGTAAATGAGGCCAGGGATCAAACCCCAAATCCTCATGGACACTAGTTGGTTGTTGTTACCACTGAGCCATAACAGGAACTTTTTTTCTGACATATATTTATAATTCTAAGCATTCTATCTAAGCACCACTTTCATTGTAGCCTATAAGTTTTGGTAAATTGTATTTTCATTTTCATTAAATTCAAAATAATTTTAAATTTCTCTTTAGACTTCATTGATCCATGCATTATTTTTTTGTCTTCATGGAACTAAATTTATTCTAAAACTTTATGAAAATTGTTGTTGAAATATAGTTGATTTACAATGTTAATTTCTGCTGTATAGCAAAGTGACTCAGTTACATATATACACCTTCTTTTTCATGTTCTTTTCCATTATGGTTTATCACAGGACACTGAGTATAGCTCCCTGTGCTATATGGTAGGATCTTGTTGTTTATCCATCCTATATATAATAGTTTGCCTCTGCTAATCCCAGACCCATGTATTATTTTAAAGTATGTGTTTAATCTCCAAATATTTGGGGATTTTTTCCACTATTTTTCTGATTTATTTCTAGTTTAATTCCATCATGGCCCCAGAAGACAGTTTATATAATTTGTTACAGGTTGAATTTTGTCCCCCTGCCCCAAAGATATGTTGAAGTCCTAACTCATCACACACACATCCCTCCCCTTAACATGTGTTTTCTTCATTTTTGTTTGTTTGTTTTGTCCATGCCCACAGCATGCAGAAGTTTGAGAGCTGAGCCACAACAGTGACAATGCTGGATCCTAAATTGCAACACCACCACCAGGCAACTCCCCCTTTACCTGTGAGATGATCTCTTTGGAAATGGGGTCTTCACAGATATAATCAAGTTAGGATGAGATCATTAGGGTGGGTCCTAATCAAATGCGACTAGACTTTTTTCCTTTTTAGGGCCACACCTGCAGCATATGGAAGTTCCTGGACTAGGGGTCCAATTAGAGCCACAGCAGCTAGCATATACCACAGTCACAGCAATGCCAGAACCGAGCTGTGTCTGTGACCTACATCACAAATTGTGGCAACGCTGGATCCTTAACCCACTGAACGAGACCAGGGATGGAACCCATATCTCAAGGACATTATGTCAGATTCATTTCACAACAGAAACTGCTGTTTGGGGTAATTATATCCATACTGCTTTTCCACTTGCTTGAACTATCAATGACTGAAAAAGGAGTGTGGACGACTTGAAATATATTTGTGGATTTATCTGTCTCTCATTGCACTCCTATTAGTTGTTTCTAAATGTATTTTGACACTCAGCTGTGGCTCATACACATTAAGGATTGTATCTCCTTGGAGAACGGACCTCTTTGTCATTACGTAATGCTCCTCTTTAACCCTGATAGTTTTCCTGGTTCTAAAGTCAGCTCTGTCTGAAATTAATATAGTCACTCCAGCTTTCTTTTGATTAGTGTTAGTATGGCATACCTTTTCTGTCGTTTGACTTTTTTTTTTTTTTTTTGTCTTTTTAGGGCCGTACCCATGGCATATGGAGGTTCCCAGGCTAGGGGTTGAATTGGAGCTGCAGCTGCCAGCCTACACCACAGTCACAGCAACTCAGGATCCAAGACATATCTGTGACCTACACCACACCCCAGGGCAACACTGGACCCTTAACCCACTGAGCAAGGCCAGGGATCAAACCTGCATCCTCACCGATGCTAGTCCAGATTCGTTTCTGCTGAACCAGGATTGGAACTCCTGATTTTTTAATAATTTATTTATTTTTATGTTTTAATGTGATTGATGTATTTCATACACCCACCATTCACCTATATAAAGTGTATTATTAATTGGCTTTTAATATATTCACAGAATTGTGCAACTATAATCACAAGCAATTTTAGAACATTTTCATTACACACCTCCCTGCAAAAAAACAAAAAAAGGCTTAGAACCCCTTGTAAACCCTACATCATCTCTCGGAGTTAGGCAGTCACTAAACTCTTTTCTGTCCCTAGATTTGCCTATTCTTGATATTTCATATAATACATGGTCATATTAAAATGGAATGACATAATATGTGGTCTTTGAAATGCTTCTTCCACATAGCGTGTTTTCAAGGTTCACCATCTTGTAGTATGCATCAGTACTTCATTCCTTTCTGCTGAATAATATTCCATTGTATGAATATACCACTTTGTCTTTAATCAGTTTATTTTCAAATGAGTCATTTTCACTTTTTTCTGAAAAATGCTGCTATAAACATAAAGCTGCATACAACTTTTTGTGAAAGTATGTTTTTACTTCTTTTAAGTATATAGCTAGGAGTAGATTGCTGGATGCTGTGGTAACTTTATATGCAAACTTTTGAGAAAGTGCCATACGGTTTTCCTCAGTGGCTGCACAATTTTATATTCCCATCGACAGTGTTCAAAGGCTTGAATTTCTCCACATCTTTGCCAACACTTGTTTTGTTCATCTTTTTGATTACAGATATCCTAGGTGGTGTGAAGTTCTATCTCACTGAGGTTTTGATTTGCAATTCCCTGAAGGCTAATAATTTTGAACACTTTTCATGTGTTTTTTTGCTGTATGTATATCTTCTTTGGAGGAATGCTTTTTCAGGATCCTTACCCATTAAAAAAAAAAAAAGCTCCTTATATATGCTAGACACAGGTCTCTCATCAGATTAAAGATTTCACCCCTTTTTGTGGTTTGTCTTTTCAATTCTTTTTTTTTTTTCTTGCCCTTTTTTACGGCCACACGGGCAGCATATGGAAGTTCCCAGCTAGGAGTTGAATCAGAGCTGCAGCTGCCAGCTTATACCACAGGCACAGCAATTCGGAATCCGAGTTGCATCTGCAATCTACAGCTCAGCTCATGGCAACGCCACATCCTTAACCCACTGAGAAGGCCAAGGATTGAACCCGCATCCTCATGGATACTAGATCGATTTGTTACTGCTGAGCCACAACAGGAACTCCGTCTTTTCATTTTATTTATGGTATTTTAAAATAAGGTATTTTTAATTTTGATGATGTCTATCTTATTGATCTCTTGTTGCTTGTGTTTCTGGTGTCATTTCTAAGAAATAATCACCTAATTTAAGGTGACTAACATTTATGCCTATGTTTTCTTCAAAAAGCTTTATAGTTTTAGCTCTGAAAGTTGGGTATTTTTTCCATTCTGAGTACACTCGTGTACATGGTTTGACATAAAGGTACACTTCATTCTTTTGCATGTCGACATCCACTTATCCCAGTACGATTTGTTGAAAAGACTGTTCTTTCCCCCATTGAATGGTATTAGCACTTTCGCTGAATATAATTTCACCCTAAATGTGAAGGTTTATTTCTGGATTCCCAAGTTTATTACAAAAAAAGAGGAATTTTCGATTGCTTATTGTCTTCTAGGCACAATCCTAAGCACAAATTCACTTACTCCTTGTAGTAACTCTGTGAGAGGAGCACAAAGTAGCTGAGATAGTGAGTTGCCCAAGATAGCACGTGGCCGACCTAAGAGAGGAACTTAGGCAACTGACCTAGGAGCCTGAGATTTTACCCATGCCATAAATAAATGTGAGAAGTCAAAATTTGGAATTCCACTAAATAGTTCATTTTAAACAAAACGATTGGAGGTCAGATTGGCCACTAAGTTTGGAAAACCACAGCTGGGTAGGAGCTTTACTAGTTCCTTCCTACTGAGTGTTAGAAATGGACGGTCTTCCGTGGTTGAACCCCCTCCTCCCCCGCCCCCATCGCCAACTTCATTTCTAAATGAACAGCTCTTGGGTTCCTAAAGCAGCACAGACGTTGCTACTGCTTACAGCCAAGGCGCGGATAGACTACAGCGCCCACTCCACAGTTCTCAGCCCCGCCCCAGCCGAGAGTAGGGGCGTGGACAGAATCGCGCCCAGGGCTCGAGGCGGCCCGGGTAGTGGTAACTCTCGCGGGAAGAAGAGTCGTTGCCTAGGTAACGGCGTCGTAGCGGCGAAACATGGCGGGGCGACGTCTTGGCGTCAGGGTCAGTTCATCCCAACACTCCTGGTTAGCCGCTAAATTGCAGGCGCGCCTTAAGACGCCGAAATTCATTTAACTTTGGGCCTGAAAGTGTCTGTCTTTTTAACAGAGACGGGGCGTTTCAAGGACTCCGCTCCCGCCACGGGTTCAGCAGCCTGCCACACCTCGACGGGACTTCCTCGCCAAGGAGGAAGAATATAAGTAAGAAATTTGGTGGTTCGGCTTTTCCTTTTCTTTCACCTAAATGAGGATCCTTACAAATACTTTTCTTGGTGACTGACTGGAGTTTTGCGACTACTCACTGTCCAGCATTTTCTTTTCATGCTCCCGTTCGCTTGCGTTTCTTTGTCTTTTCTCTTTACCTTGAGCTGTGTTCTGGTAGGTGTTGGAAGTGAGTGGAAATTTAACCCAAGTAGCTATGTTCGAAAGCAAGGCGATACTGCTAGAAATGGTTTGGATAGCAGGAATTCCCACAAATAGTTCAGTTTCTAGTTAATGGAATTCCACTTAATATCAAGTTCCTAGAGTTTCCATATGTAAATATCTTTTAAATTTGTTTGCTAACTGGAAGCGTGTTTCTCAGGGTATTTAGAATTACTGTTCGCATCCACAGGTGGTGGAGTTGGGAGGAGGATTTTCCTTTCCCTATCTCTGCTGTGTAATTACAGCTGTCCTGACAACACGTGCTTTCACTCTTGGACCACTCCACTTTTCATACCCCCATTTTCACAAAGGTGCCAGGGTAATCTTTTAATTTGATCTTTTCACTCCCTTACCTAAAACTTTGCAGTGGTTTCCGGTTGCACTTCAGAAGCCCTGTCACACCTGGCTCCTGACTCCTGTTTGATCTTGCCCCTCTCCTTTTTGACTAGCAGAGTGGCCTGCCTTGACTTTGCTAAGCAGGCGCCTCCTTATTCTTTTTTTTTAATTTTATTGCCTGATTAACTTTTCTTTACAATTAGCATAACTTGTTAGGGTAAATTCACGTTACTTTTTGTTTTTTTCCTCTGCTGGACTGTGACTTCCACATGGTCACCCGACCATGTCTTTCATTTGCCATCGTACATACCCTTACAAAAAATTATATTTTAACAATTTACTTTCTTTAAAGTAATTTAATTTAAAATTTTGGAAAACATTCTGGCAGTTCCTCAGATGGGTTAAACATAAAGGTACCATATGATCTGTACTTAAAATTAAAGCATATTTAAAGTTAAAACTGAAGTGAACTGTTTAGATAAACTAGACACAAGCCAACTTGGCATAGCATGTAGAAACAATCATCTTCCACTGTTTGATGAAATGGGCCTATTATTCTTATAAAAGTGTACTTAATCAACAGATCTGTTGTCCATATATAGTTCTGAATCAGCTGTGTTCAGCTCAAAACAGTTATTTTCATTACCATAGCATTAAATAATGCATTGATTAGGTTAATTCATTTGGTTATTTGAGGGTATATTTTGCACTTGGTCCTCCTAGGTCATTAGGGATATGGTCTTGCTTGAAGTCAGACATCTATAGGAACTATTTTAGCAAAAGTTGTTTTGTGGTAAAGGCTTCCAGCTGTTACTTGTTCTTTGGGTGTGCAAACCTGAAGCTTTTGAACAGATTAGCTCCCCAGTGCTTGAAGTTGTGGATCGCTCTGCTCTATGCATGGGAATGAATTGTGTCTATTCTTGGCAAGAATATGAATTCACAGCAGAGTATTTTGCCACATGTTATCTTGGCATTAAGTGTATGGGGATATTATTTCCCAGCACTTCCCAGGGATCCCAATCCAGAATCTTCCACAATCAGCTTCTGTCAAATAGTTGGAGGAAATAATTACTATATGAAATAATAAACCAAGAAATATGCTGATAACTCAAGTCAACAGATTTTCCAGGCCTTGTGCCTATATCATAAAACCAGAGAGCTAAACAATAATAATATATGGCATCTGTTTTAATTGATATTGCTATCTGGAAGGGAAACCTACCCCAGACTTCTTGCCCATAAATACCAATTACATTGGATTTATAGATTAATTTCCACAGAACTGGCATTTTTATGCTATTGAATCTGCCCTTCCACAAATATGGTATGGTGTTTTGGTGTCCTTTAATAATATTGTATCATAGTACTACATAAAAGTCTTGCATTTAGAATTTTTTTCATGGTACGTTATATTTTTTGTTGCTATAATGAATGGCTTTTTTTTTCCCCACTACGTATTTAATTGTTTAGGTGTATAGAAACATTACAGATTTTTGTATGTTGATCCTACACCTATATTTATATAGGTATGGATTGTCAGCTTTTCTCAACTCTCTTATTCATTCAGTAGAGTCCCTGGGATTTGATAAAGGCAGTTATACCATATGCAGATTATGGTAGTTTTCTCCCTTTACAATTTATTCTGAATCTTTTTTCTTGATCTGGTTAGACCTTCTAGAGCAAAGTGGAATAGAAAAAATGATGGTGCACATGTTTATCTTGGCTTTGATTTTCAGAAGCCCACTTAAAAAAATTTATCATTGCATTTGAAGTTTGCTGTAGAGTTTTGGTAGATTTTTTAAAATCAGGCTTAAAGACGCAGTTTCCCTTAGTTCTTTTTGGTTGTTGTTGACATTCCATGTTATACCTTAATTTGTATTTGAATGAATGTTAAATCTTAACTAAACTTTTTTCCCCCAAACTAATTTGTGACAAAATTTTTCACCCCCTTGCTGATTGTTTTAACATACTGAACTACAGAGGCAGATTTCTTGTTTTCTTTTAAAGTTCCTTGGATTTGATTGCTTTAAAATTTTGTAGGTTGTTTTGCACTTATAAACAAAAGTGAAATTGGTCTTTTGCTTTTTTCTAATTCTTTGCCTTTCTGATTTTGATATTGATATTGTCTTAGCACATAAAAGAAGCCAAATAGTTTTCCTTTTTTGTTTTGTTCTGTTCTTAGAAGTCTCTTATTATCAGAGATTGTCTGCCCTTTGATTGTGAAACTGAGTCTGGTGTGGGTTGTTTTTTTTGGGCCCGCCCATTCAGTTTCTTTAATAATTATTACTTCCAGTATAAATTTTGGTTATTTGCTAGTTATCTGAAAAAGTGTCTACTTCACATATGTTTTAAAATGTAGTACCACGCATGTATTCTAATTGTGCTCTTATTTTTTTATGTCTTATCTGTAACTTTATACTTACCTTCTTTTTGGGGTCTATTTTATTAGTCTTGCTGAGATGTGTATATATTTTATTGGCCTTTTCAGAGAATTAGCTTTTGGTTTTATTGATAATCTATGTAATTACATTTTTTATCAGTTTTTATAATTTCCGTCTCTTCTAATTGTGAATTTCTTTTTTTTAAGTTTCTTTTTTAGTTCAGTTTTTATTTTTTGATACATACATTTAATTTCTGTGTATTGCCCTCCAACCACAGCTTGTTTGTATTTCAGGATCTGTTTTGATATATATTTCTTGTATGATTAGTTTTAAATATTTTATGATTTCCATAGTTATTATTTTAGGAGTGTGTTTTTGTAGTTCTCAAGCATGTGTTTATTTGCTTATTTTTTTTTATTTTAGACAGGCATATGTTGTTTTTGTAACTATTCTGTGTACTCTTTGATAGAAAGTATTTACTATTTGTTGACTAATATCTTAGATCAAGCTAATTAATTTTGCTGTCCATAACATCAGTATCCTCACCATTTCTTTTTCTAGAAGCTGTATTGGTGTCTATTAGAGTGGTATTAAAGTCAACTATAGTTATATAATTTTGGAGTTCCCTGGTGGCACAGCAGGTTAATTTTCTGGCATTGGCACTTTTGTGGTCAAGGCTGTGGCTTGGATTTGATCTCTGGTCTGGGAACTTCCACATGCCATGGGAGAGGCCAAAAAGGAAAAATAAAAGCATTATAAATTATACCTGAATTTGATTATTAGAGAGAGTGAAATCCTTCATAAAGAAAATAATCTAATTAAGGACCATATAAAGAAATGCTGTAATAGGTGTGGGGTTGGGGAACCCACAAAAATCAATAGATTTACAAAGGTTATTTTATTGTTCTATATTAATAAAGTCCTTAGGGGAAAAACACCCATAAAAAAAACTGTAGTTACAGTTTTTAAATTTCTCCTTATAATTGTATCCATTTTTCTTTGGGGCCATATGTTTGATTTATTTACATCCTCTTGATGAATAATTCCTTTCATTATTATGTAGTGGTGTTACATCTTTTTTTCATTCACTTATTTTCAAACTTTTTGTGTAGTTTACCTTTATTAATAATATTTCTTTTATATTCTCTCTGGTATTTTTTGCCTTCTATCAAGTGAATTTATATTATTTTGTCTACTAATTTGAAATTGTTTTATCCATCTTATTTTTTGATTTTTGGTTATGCCTTTTCTTGATTTGGTTCTTTTCTATCTTCTGTTGGTTGAATGAGTTTTCTTTGTCTTTATTTTTCCTTTACTGATTTGAAAAGACCTTAGAAAGCTTTAATTTGGTTTCCCTTGTTTTTCAAGTTAAATCATACTTTTTGCCCTTTGCTGTGAATACTCCTTCCTGTTATTTTCATATTTTGTACTAATTTAGATTTATCATGTTTTCTCATTTTTTGACAATTGCTTCTTTTTTCTAGGTTGTTTCCTCTTTTCTGATGCATAGACTATTCATTATTTCTCTCTGTGAAAATCTGAGTCACAAATTCTCTAGTCTTACCTGAAAATTTTCTTACTTGCCACTTATTGCTCAAAGATAGTTTAGCTGAATATAGAACTTCAAATGGCTAGTGTCTGTCTGCCTGCTGGTCCATTAAAGATACGATTTCAGAGTTCCCATCGTGGAGCAGCAGAAACGGATCTGACTGGGAACCATGAGGTTGCAGGTTCGTTCCCTGGCCTCGCTCAGTGGATTAAGGATCTGGTGTTGCCATGAGCTGTGGTGTAGGTCGCACATGCAGCCCAGATCTGGTGTTGCTGTGGCTACGGCATGGGTCAGCAGCCACAGCTCCCATTCGACCCCTAGCCTGGGAACCTCTATATGCTGCGAATGTGGCCCCCCAATAGACAAAAAGACAAAAGAAAAATACCATTTCATTGTCCATTGAAATCTAGAGATATTGATGAGCCATCTACTGTCAGCTTTTAAGATAGCTGTGCTGGTAAACTATTTTTCTCTTTTCCTTAAAATATTTGCTTTGACATTTAAAGACCTTCCCCTTGTCTTTGAAGTTCTGCAGTTTCACTATGATGTGTACAGATGTATTTGCTTTCATAATTCTGCTTGAGATCTGTATCTTTATTCATTTCTGGAAAAATCTCAGCATTATCTCTCTTTTAAAAAAAAACTAGTATTGTCTTTTGCTATATTCTTTAAGTTTCAAATATTTCTCATTTTTCTTTTTTAAAATTAGGGTATACTTGATTTACGACATTATATTAGTTTCAGGTGTACAACATAGGAAATCAAAATTATTGTAGATTCTACTCCATATAAAGTTATTATGAAATACTGGCTATATTTCCTGTGCTGTACAGTATATGCTTGTAGCTTATTTTATACATAGTAGTTTTTATGTCTTAGTCCCCCTATTCCTATATTGCCCCTCTCCTTTCCTTCTCCCCATTGATAACCACTAGTTTATTTATATGAGTGGATCTGTTTCTCTTTGTTACATCATTCATTTGCTTTATTTTTTAGATTTCACACATAAATGATAACACACAGTGTTTGTCTTTCTCTGTCTTACTTATTTCAGTAAACTTAATACCCTTCAGGTCCATTCATAATGTTACAGATTGCAAAAGCTCATTCTTTTTTAATGGCTTAATTGTATTTCATTGTATGTATATACCATATCTTTATCTATTCGTCTGTTGATGGCTACTTAGGTAGCTTATGTATCTTGGCTATTGTAAATAATGCTGCTGTGAACATTGGGGTACATGTATCTTTTCAAATTAGTATTTTCATTTCCTTTAGATATGTATACCTGGGAGTGGAATCACAGGATCATATGGAGGTTATATTTTTTAATTTTTTAGAAACTGCTATGATGTTTTCCACAATGATTGCTTCAATTTCCATTCCCACCAACAGCGGAGGAGGTTTCCCTTTTATATACATCTTTGCCAACATTTGTTATTTGTGGTCTTTTTTATGATAGCCATTCTGACAGGTGTGAGGTGGTATCTTATTCCAGTTTTGCTTTGCATTTCTCTGATGATTAACAATGCTGAGCATCTTTTTATGTGCCTGGTGGCTGTCTGTGTGTCTTCTTTGGAAAAATTTTTATTCAAGTTGTCTGCCTGTTTTTTAACCAGGTTTTGTTTTTCATTTTTGTTTTGATATTAAGTAATATAAGCTGTTTATATATTTTGGATATGACCTTGCTGGCCATATCATTTGCAAATATTTTCTTACATTCAGTAGATAGTCTTTTTGTCTTGTTAATGATTTCCTTTCCTTTGCAAAAAATAAATAAATAAATAAATAAAACAAAACCTTTTAATTTTAATTAGGTCCTATTTGTTTATTTTTACTTTTGTTTCCTTTGCCTTAGGAGACGGATTCAGAAAAATACTGCTGTCTTTTTTGTCAGTGTTCTGCCTCTATTTTCTTCTGGAGTTTTATGGTTTATGGTCTTACATTTAAGTTTTTAATCCATTTTGAGTTTATTTTTGTATATGGTATGAGAAAATGTTCTAATTTCTTTCTTTTACATGTAGCATCAGTCTTCCCAGCCACACTTACTGAAGAGACTCTCTTTTCCTCATTGTATATTTTTTCCTCCTTTGTCATAGAGTAATTGCCCGTATAAGCATCAGTTCATTTCTGGGCACTCTATTCTGGCCCATTCATCTATTTGTCTGTTTTTGTACTGTTTTGACTCCTGTAGCTTTGTATAATAATGATCTACAGATCAATCTAAGAAGAATATATAACAATTGTAAATATATTGTACCCAGCAGAGGAGCACCTAAATATATAATGTGTATAACAGTATACATAAAGAACAGTAGCACAATAATAGTAGGCGACTGTAACACTCCACATCATTAGACAGATCATCCAGACAGAAAATCAATGACAAAACACTGGCCTTACATGACACAGTAGACCAAATGTACTTATTTTTTATATATATTGTATTCAAAACAGCAGAATACACATTCTTTTCAGTTGCACATGGAACATTCTCCAGGATCGATCACATGTGAGGCCACTAAGCAAGAATCAGTAAATTTAAGGAAATTGAAATCATATCAAGCATCTTTTCCAACTACAACACTGTGAGACTAGAAATCAACTACAGAGAAGAAAATGCAAAAAACTGAAACCCATGGAGGCAAAGCAGTACACTACTAAACATGCAGTGGATCACTGAATAAATCAAAGAAGATATTAAAAAAAAATTCCTGGGGACAAATGAAAATGAAAACACAGCAATCCAAAATCTCTTGGACGCATCAAAAGCAGTTTTAAAAGGGAAGTTTATAGTGATACAAGCCTGCCTCAGGAAACAAGAAAAATCTCAAATAACCTAATTTATACATAAAGAAACTAAAAAAAAGAGGAACAAACAAATCCCATAGCTAGTAGAAGGAGAGAAAAAGTTTAGAGATGAAATAGAGACTTAAAAAAACAATATAAGAGATCAGTGAAACTAAGTGCTGGTTTTTTGAAAAGATAAACAAAATTGATAACCCTGTAGCTAGATTCATCAAGAAAAAAAAAGACCCAAATCAGTAACATCAGAAATAAAAAAGAAGTTACAACTGACACCACCGAAATACAAAAGGTCATAAAAGATTACTATAAATAACTGTATGCCAATAAAATGGAAAACCTGGAAGAAATGGACAAATTCCTAGAAATGTACAATCTCCTATGACTGAACCAGGAATAGATAGAAAATATGACCAAGTACTATTAATGAGATTGAATCAGTAATAAAACAGCTTCCAACCAATAAAAGTCCAGGACCAAATGTCTTCAGAGATGAATTCTGTCAAATTTTTAGAGGAGTTAACACTTATCCTTCTCAGGCTATTCAAAGAAATGAAGAGGAAGGAATGCTTATGAACTCAATGTATAAGGCCAGCATCACCTTGATACCAAAACCATACAAAGATATTACAGAAAAGATAATTGCAGACCAGTATCACTGATGAGCATAAATGCAAAAATCCTCAGAATATTAACAAACCCAAACCACAATACATTAAAAGGATCATATACCATGATCAAGTGAGAATTAACCTGGTGTGCAAGAATGGTTCAATAACTGCAAATCAATCAATGTGATACACCACATTAACAAAAGAGGAAAGAGATCATATGATCATCTCAATAGATGCAGAAAAAGCTTTTGACAAAATTCAACATGCATTTATAATAAAAACTCTCTATCAAGTGGGTATAGAGGGAATATATTTCATCACAGTAAAAGCCGTAGATGAGATGCCTACAGGTAACATCATACTCAATGGTGAAAATCTAAAAGCATTTCCTCTAAGATCAAGAACAAGACACGGATGTTCACTCTCAGTAATTTCTTTCAACGTAGTATTGGAAGTCCTAGCCATGGCAGTCAGACAATAACATTAAAAAGATGAAATAAAAGAAATCCAAATTGGAAAAGAAAAAGTAAAACAGTCATGGTTTGCTGATGACATAATACTGTGCATTGAAAGTCCTAATGACACCACCAAAAAACTAGTACAGCTCATCAATGAATTCAGTAAAGTTGCAGGATACAAAATTAATATGTAGAAATCTGTTGCATTTCTATACACGAACAATAGTCTATCAGAAATAAAAATTAAAGAATGCCATTTGTAATTGGATCAGAAAGAATAAAATACCTAGGAATAAACCTGCCTAATGAGGTGAAAGACATGTGCTCAGAAAACTATGCACTGATGAAAGAAATTCAAGATGACACAGAGATGGAAAGATATACTCTATTCATGAATTAGTAGATTTAATATTGTTAAAATGACCATACTACCCAAGGCAAGACACATTCATTGCAATCCATAGGAAAATACCAATGGAATTTTTTTTTTTACAGAACTAGAACAAACAGTTTTAAAATTTTGTGTGGATACACAAAAGACCCTGAAAAAAGGTTCTGAGAAAGAACAGAGCTCCCCAGCTTCAGACTATACTCAGTGTATCTCTTTAAATTTTGACATTTGCTCCTTCTGTGGGGTTTCTTTCTGCAATATCTATTAGATAGCCATAAATCTGTCTTTGTCATATAGCCTGTCTTTAGTGAATGTTAACCTCTTTTGTATTTTTATTTTGTTGTTTCTCTGTACGATTTTGCAGGTGATTTCCTCATATCTGTCTTCTAATTCATCGGTTCCTTCTCCAGTCCATTCTGTTGTTCTACTTATCTGTTGCATTTGGGCTTTTAAGTGCATTAAGTATGTTTTCATTTATGTAATTTCTCCTTGGTTCTTTTCCAAATTCACTTTTATTTTTGAATATATGTTCACAACGCCTGGTTCTTGCTTAATGGTTTCTATTATTTTTTTAAATTAAAAGTACTTTAAGGTTCTTTCTTAGATTGTTTTATTATCTCCAGTTCTTATGATGCAAATTTTGTTTCATCTGCTGATTGTCCCCTGTGGGAACTTGTTTCTTAATGCAATTCGTTACCTTTGTGAAATCATCTTTAGCAGGATTTGCTTTCTGCGAGAGTTGCATGTGTTATAGATGAGTAAATGTCTGTAATGATGGTTTTGCACTTAACTGTGTTAGCTTATCAGAGTTTTCACTGGTTCAAAGCCAGTTTTCTATATTAAAGTTTTGGCATGGTGACCCTGTGCCATCTGGGTAAGATGAACTTGGACTACAATCCTGTGTGTTCTAATTACTCACAAGAGAATCTTTTCCACACATGGCTGTAGTTTCATTTCCGTTCACCTAAGGTTGTGGGTAGTGTTTTTGTAGTCTGTGGTTCACAGGTGTAGCCCTTCATGACTCTCTCCTGTGCATCAATTTCTAGCTGTTAAGCTGTTTTGGCTCCTGTTGCTGTTTACTGCTCTCACTTTGAGTTGCTGCTTTATTTTTAGTACTGGGGTATTTTCCTTGCCAGAGTTTGAGTTTAGCAGTGTTTGCTTCATTACATTTTATCCAGGATTTCCATGGGTTTGCAGCAGAAGAATAATAGCCTTCTAAGTTTTCTCACTCTCCTATATTGATCAGAACCTCTAATGGTCTTATTAGAGAAATGTGAAAAATCAGGTAAAGGCATCTTGAATACAACTTTTAAGATCTTATTAGATATTTTTCTTTTGATTTACTCATCCTAAGATTTAAAAATAATTCTTAAAACATCGGAGTGTTTTAAGAAAAGATAAGATACTGCTTTTTTTTTTTCCCCTGGGTGTGGGGTTCATCACTGGTTTGTGCGTTACTTCTGAATCACATATCTAAACAATAAAACATCTCATGTTAAAAATTTCTTTATTTTCTTCATAAAACTTCTGAAGAGCCGAGAAATGTGACCTGTGAATAGAATTTGAAAGTTACATGTTTTTGAGGATATTTATTATAATATTAACCTTTAAAACTGAGATGGGGACTTGAACTAACAAGAGAAACAGTTTAGTAATTATGTTTACTTCAACTTATTAGAATACTTCATAGCCATTTAAGGCACTAATTATAAAGATTATATAGAGATAAACATTTCATCTATATTATTATGGGATAACAGCACAAAATTGTGTATGTGCTGCAGATGAAAATTAGAAGGGAATATTAAAAATGATTGGATGAGCAATTTTTTCCTTTAAAAACAGTTTCCTTCAATGTCATTGCTATTCTTACAGTCTTAATGGGGCCATATAATATTCCATTTCTTTGCTAGATTGCAGATAGATTGGAAAAAAAGGAGTCACAGGTGGAAGTAAAAATAATCACCTCTATTTCTGGTGAAATTGATACTGAAGTATGTAGCTGAAGCCTGAGCCACCTCAGGTTTGCTCACTAAACCCCAGATTTACCTCCCCAGTCACCTGACACCCCAGATGAAAGCAGGCCTCTGCCCCACTCTTGTTCCCCTGGTCCTCTCTGGAGTTGATCTCAAAAAGATGGAGAGTGGAATTGAGTTGATGCCATCCAGTTTATTCGCCCAAGTTAATCATTCCACCAGAGCTAAGGGCCAGAGAGAGGCTAGAAGTTGCATCATTTGAATTTCCACCACAAAGAAGAAAGAATCAGGGATTTGGAGATAAGTTTTCTAATAGTTACGTTAATTTTAAAATTAAAATGTTATGTGTGTGTTTTGGCATTTGTTGATAAAAGTGTACTTATTGGAATTTAGTTTTATTTTGTGTTACAGTCTTCAGTATATCCAAATTATTAAATTATTTTTTGCTTTTAGGCGTTTAAATGCAGAATTAGAGGCAAAAACAGCTGATCTGGTTCGACAAGCTGAGGAAGTAATAGTAAGTACCTGAAGTTATTAGTAATTCCATGTAAGTGCTAGTTTTAACTTTTTAATTTAATGTATAACATAGATACAGAAAAGTGCCCATAAATATTCAGATCTTTGTGTTACCATACATTGAACACCAGTATATGCATAGGTGTGTGTTTATATGCATGTGTATGTATGTTTTTGATAAGCACACATTTTCTAAAAGGTACTAAAGAAGTGTTTTCCATTTAGATATTCCAGTCATCTAATTGATAGGAGCATTAACATTTAATAATCTTTTCTGCTATTTTAAGGTTAATAGTTTGAGAGTGGCTATATAGAATTAGCACTGGTATTTTAGTAAGGATGGAAATAAGTGGACAGAAGTTGAATAAAGTATAGCAATTATCACTAATACTCAGATGGCAGTTGTTCCTTAAACTGTGCAATTGGATGTAACTCAGATTCTTAGGACTAGAACATAATCAGATTTATAGTCAGGAAGAATGTAGTGAGGTTGTATCACTAGACAATGTAAGCATATTTTGCCCCATTCTGGCTATCAGGTTGGTTATTTCTACTTTAAGTACCCCTCCTTATGCATCAACATTCCCATTATTAATTGATAGGATATAGTAGTACTCCTTAGAGGAGTACTTTTTTCAGTTTCTAGTCTCACTTAATTATAATTCTCTTTCATTTACATCCCATCTCACCCACTTTGGAGTTGATGGGGGCAGGGAAAAATAGGTGATATTTTATTTTAATACCTTATACAGATTCATCATTATTTGCTAGTTTAGGAATAAGAAACATGTATAGAATTTCAGGTAATGTATTTAGATAATGGTTACAGTTTTGCTAGTTGCATATGTAATTAAATATTTTACTGAAAATAAGTATTTTTATTACATCTTTTAGTTTTTGTCAGTTTCTGAAGAGCAGGAAAGTATTTGAACAAAGAAATCTAGTATTAGAGTAGAAAAAAATTATGTGTTCTGCCCATAGAGTCCTCTAATGGATTTACTTTTTGCCACAACGAATTTTTGTTTTCTTACTTTCAAATTGATAAATCTTCCCCAAAAGCTTTTACTCTTAGTGCTTCATTTGTAGCACTTTCATTTCTATGTGGTCTTCTTAACGTGGAAGTTTATCTAATTTCACACTAGTTTTTTACCCATTAAATTATTTATATATTAATTTCTTGTGAGCCTTATTTGCTTTGCATGTTACATAAAATGGAAGCTCTAATGTAGTTGGGAAGCAGGAGTCAACTAAGATCATATAAAGGCATTAACATTCTTACAGTTTTCCCTTAGGATTTACTCTTTTAACTGAGAATGAATGAAAAGTGAAACTACATTGTTAGAGACCTTATTTTTATACCAAAAACTTTTAGAATTCTCTGCCTTGATTTTATAGAAATTGTGGACAACTCTGAAATAATTAATGATCAGAAAGGTACTTGAATGTATATCATAGTTTCGTGGGTTTTTTTTACATGATTTGTCTTTACTCATTTAACTAGAGAGATCAGCAAGAAGTACGATCTAAGTCTATTCCAACACAAATTAAATCATATGAAGAGGAAGATGATTACAGCATAACGTAAGTGACTTAAATTCTCAGACACCTTAAATTTTTTTCTTACTGGGTAAATGCTTTAAGATTGTTCCCTGTTTCTTTAAGGTATAATTGACATGTAATGTTATATTAGTTTTAGGTGTACAACATAATGATTTAATATTTGTATATATTATGAAATGTTCACTACAGTAAGTCTAGTTAATATCTATTACCATATATAGTTACAGGATCTTTTTTCTTTGTGACGAGAACTTTTAAGATCTACACTTTTAAAAGCTTTCAAATATGCAGTATAGTATGATCTAGTTGCCATGTTATACATTACATCCTCATGACTTGTTTTATAATTAGAAATTTGTACCCTTTGGTTCCCTTATCCCATTCCCTCATTGCAAACCAAGCAGCCTTTGGCAACCACCCATATATTCTCTATATCTACAAACTTGTTGTTTGTTTTTATTTAGATTCCACATACAAGTGAGGTCATACAGTATTTGTCTTTCTCTGCCTTATTTCACTTAGCATAATGTCCTTGAATCTCTCTACTTGTCACAATGGCAAGATTTCATTCTTTTTATGGCTTAATAATATTCAGGTGTATATAGCATGTCTTCTTTACCTGTCTTATCTGTTGATGAACATTTAGGTTGTTCCCGTGTCTAGGCTATTGTAAATAATGTTGCAGTGAACATTGGGGATGCACATATATAACAAAATTAGTGTTTTCATTTTCTTTGGATAAATATCCAGAGGTGGGATTGCTGGATCATATGAGAATTGTATTTTTAATTTTTGAGGAATCTCCATACTGTTTTCCATATTGGGTTTACCAAATTATATTGCTACCACCAGTGTACAGTGCTCTCTTTTCTCAACAGCTTTGCCAGCATTTGCTATCTCTTGTCCTTTTGATAATAGCCACTTTTACAGGTGTGAGGTGATAGCTCATTGTGGTTTGGATTCACATTTCACTGATTATTAGTGATACTGAGCATCTTTCATGTGTCTTTTGACCATCTGTATGTCTTCTTTGGAAAAGTGTCTATTCACATCTTTTGCACATTTTAATTTATTTATTTATTTATTGCTTTTTTTGGGGGGCCACACCTGTGGCATATGGAAGTTCCCAGGCCAGCGGTCTTAGTTGGAGCTACAGCTGCCAGCCTATGCCAGAGCCACCGCAACGCAGGATCTGAGCTGTGTCTGCTACCTACACCATGGCACATGGCAATGCTGGATCCTTAGCCTATTGACTGAGGCCAGGGATCGAACCCACAACCTCATTGTTCCTAGTCGGATTCATTTCCACTATGCCATGGCAGTAACTTCCTCTTCTGCCCATTTTTTTTTTGTTTTGTTTTTTTTCATATTAACAATGAATTTTATTTCAGTTATAGGTGTACAAAGATCATAAGTCAATACGATAGATTTTGTGTCCCAAACCCACAGTGCATCCCCCCACCCCACAGACTGTCTTATTTGAAAAACCAAGGTTTTCCAAAATCTGTGAGTCATTGTCTGTTCTTCAAAGAAGTTCATTGTGTCTCTTTAGTTTCCACATGTAAGCGGTAGCATTGGGTGTTGCTGTCTAATTGTCTGACTGGTTCCACTTCGTATGATAATTTCTAGGTTCATCCATGTTGCTATAAATGTTATTCCGTTCCT
>PVHT020001751.1:19534770-19553933 GCA_004024745.2 Catagonus wagneri
ATGTGAGCCTTGCAGGGTAAAGCAATCTTGGTTGGAAGTTTTTCCCTTTCATCACATTAAGTATATCATGCCACTCCCTTCTGGCCTGTAGAGTTTCAGATGAGAAATCTGCTGATAACCTTATTGGGGTTCCCTTGTATGTCATTTGTTTCTTTCCCCTAGCTGCTTTCAAAATTTTCTCTTTGTCTTTAATTTTGGTTATTCTGATTAATATGTGTCTTGGGGTGTTCCTCCTTGGGTTTATTTTATATGGTATTCGTTGCGCTTCCTGGATTTGAGTGAGTGGTTCCTTTCCCATGTTAGGGAAGTTTTCGGCTATTATCTCCTCGAATATTTTTTCTGTCCCCTTCTCTCTCTCTTCTCCCTCTGGCACCCCTATAATACGGATATTGGTGCGTTTAACATTACCCCAGAGTTCTCTGAGACTCAGCTTATTTCCTTTCAATCTTTTATCTCTTTTCTCTTCTGCATTAGTGATTTCCACTAATCTGTCCTCCACCTCACAGTTTCGTTCTTCTGCCTCCTGTATTCTACTGTTGGCTGCTTCTAATGAATTTTTTATTTCAGTTATTGTATTTTGCATGTCTTCTTGTTTAATTTTTACAGCTTGTATTTCTCTGCTCAGTGTTTCCTGTAAATGATCAATCTTTGCCTCCAGTTTATTTCCAATGTTTTGCATCATCTTTAGCATCAACAGTCTAAAGTCTCTTTCTGAGAGGCTGATAATCTCCTCATCACTGAGCTGTTTTTCTGGGCTTTTCTTTTTCTCCCTTACCTGGGTTAGAGTTTTCTGTCTTTTTCATTTTTATAGGTTTTTGGTGTGGTGACCTTTTTGCCAACAATAGAGTGGTAGCCTCTCTTAGTTCAGGTGTTTGCCTCCCCTGTGACTAAAGCTGGTATGGGCGGGGCTTGCTGTAGGCTTCCTGATGGGAGGGAGTGATGCCTGCCCACTGGTAGGTGGGGTTGATTCCAAGCCCTCTGATGGGTGGGGTTTTGTCTCTGGATGAGATTAGAGGCTGGCTGTGTGCCTGAGGGGTCTTTAGGCAGCCTGTTTAGTGATGGGTGGGGCTGTGATCCCACCTGGATTATTGTTTGTCCTGGGCCTTCTCAGCACTGATGGGAGGGACCAGATTTTCCCAGAAATGGCCATCTCCAGAGAAATGCAGTCTAATGAATGTTCCCGAGAGCTTCACCTCCAATGTCCTTCCCCCATAACAAGCCACAGTCACCCCTATTTTCCCAGGAGATCCTCCAAGAATTGCAGTCAGGTTCCACCCGGATTCCTATGGAGACTGCTTTGCCCTGGGACCCAGTGCACGTGAAAGTCTGTGTGTGCCTTTCAAGGATGGGGTCTCTGTTTCCCCCAGTCCTGTGGAGCTCCTGTACACAAGCTCCAGTGGCCTTCAATGCCAGATGCTCTGGGGGCTCTTTCTCCCTGTGCCCAATCCCCAGGCGTGGGGTTTTGACGTGAGGCTCAGAACTCTCAGTGCTGTAGCTGTGTCTCTGTGATGCAGTTAGTTTCCAGTCTGTGGGCCTTCCCACCCAGGAGGTATGGGGTTGCTTCTATCGCGTAATCGCCCCTCCTACCTCTTGATGTGGTCTCCTCTTTGTCTTCTGGAGTAGAATATCTTTTCTGGAAGTTTACAGTCCATTTGGTTGAAGGCTGCTCGGCATTTGGTTGTAGCTTTGCTGTTTTTCAGGAGAGAAGTTGAGCTCTGGTCCTTCTATTCCGCCATCTTAATCCAATCTCCTCTTCTGCCCATTTTTAAATCAGATTGTTTGTGGGGTTTTTTTAGTTTTATGAGGTTTTTATATACAAAAAATTATTATAGTTGATTTACAATGTTCTGTCATTTTCTGCTATACAGCAAAGTGACCTAGTTACACATATGCACACATATTCCAGCATAAGTGACTGGATGCAGTTCCAACATGTTCCCGTACAAGTGACTGGATACAGTTCCCTGTGCTATACAGCAAGACTTCATTGCCTATCCACTCCAAATGCTATAGTTTGCATCTACCAACTTCAAACTCTCCCACTCCCTCCCCCTCGGCAACCACAAGTCTGTTCTCCATGTCTATGAGTTTGTTTTTTTCTGTATATAGGTTCATTTGTACCATATATTAGATTCCAGATATAAGTGATATAATATGGTATTTGTCTTTCTCTTTTGACTTACTTCACTTAGTATGAGAGTCTCTAGTTCCATTCATGTTGCTGAAAATGGCATTATTTTGTTCTTTTTATGGCTGAGTAGTATTCCATTGTGTATATGTATCACATCTTAATCCATTTATCTGTCAATGGACATTTAGGTTGTTTCCATGTCTTGGCTATTATGAATAGTGCTGAAGTTAAGCCATCACCTTTTGTAAACTGGAAAGTCTAAGAGATGTCTGATGAACTAAGGGAAGAGGTTGGAAGACAGAGTATTAGTATGTGCTGTTACTATTAGCCATATTTGGCACTGTATTATAAGAAAAAGACAAGTTTGGAAAACACTTGGCTGTTTTGCAAGCAGAAATGAAACGGAGTATGTAAATTCTAGGAATTAGATGACTTGTAGTATTGAAAAAGTCATCTGCTTCTAATTTTGATGAGGCCTGATGTATCTATTTTTTTTCCTTTGTTACCTGTAATTTTACAGTCATATCTAATAAATCCATTGCTAAATCCAAGGTCATTAAGATCTATCTCTCTTTTCTTCTAGAAAATTTTATGGTTTTAGCTCTTACAATTAAGTCTCTGATCCATTTTGAGGGTTTTTTTAATAGTGTGAGATAAAGCATCAACCTTCATTCTTTGACATGTGGATGTTGATTTGTTTCAGCACCATTTATTTGGAAGACTATTCTTTCTTCCATTGAATGGTCTTGGCACCCTTGTCAAAAATAACCTGACTAGGAGTTCCTGCTGTGGCACAGGGTGTTAAGGATCTGGCAGCTGTGGCTTGGATTCAGTCCTTAGCCCAGTATCCATATGCTGTGGATACAGCCAAAAGAAGTAAAAAAAATCACCTGACCAGAGACATATCAAATGGTTTTATTTTGGGACTCTCAGTGCTATTCCATTTATCTGTATATCATTTTTTAAGCCAGTAGTACACTTCTTGATTACCCTTGCTTTATAGAGTTAGCTGTTCTTAGAACTCAAAAATTATGAAATAAAATTGATAAATGTTTGAGGAACAAAAACCTACTTAAGCTCTTCCTTGAGGCAAAATTCAGACTGAAGATGAACCATTGATGAAACTTGCCAATGGATTAAGGTTTTTCAGGGCAAAGATCATATTAAATGGCACCTAGTGAAGCTATCCAGTTAGATGACAGAGCTCAGGGCAAAGATGTAACCAAAGGTAGTAGTCTCTTCATAGAACCCTAACAACCTCAAAATAACACATTTTTAAGTTGTTTGGGGAGAGGAGAAGAGGGAGGAAGGGAAAGGGGTTTCAGGGTAAAGAAATAGTCTTAGAACTGTGAATGGGGTATTAGCATAGGGAACTGACTGGAATCAAATAGATAATCAGTAGTTTTTGAGAAGAGTTGTATCAGCAAAGAAACTTTAATAGTGGTGGACTAAAATTGTTTGTGATTATTTAAATCTTAACATAGCTATGAGCCCTCCCAGACTTCTAAGATGAAAAGGCATACGGTGAGAGTTGTACAGCTCTAAGAGAGTGTAATACCTTAGAGGCCTTAGAAACAAAAAAGAAATGTTACTTAAGTGGCAGTATATTTGGCTCATATTTGAAATATTGGGACTTACATTCTTTTACTCAAAAATAATTGTTGTGTATGATATAGCAATTCCCTTCCAGATATATATATCCCCCCAAAATGAATACATATGTCCAAGCAAAAACCTGCATGCAGGTTTTTAAGCAGTGTTATTCATAACTGCCCCAAACTGAAAACAACTCAGATATTCATCAAATGATGAATATATAAAGTAAGATATATTCATGCAGCTGAATGCTACTTGGCAATTAAAAGCAATGAACTACTGAGAACAATAACATGGATGTGAGTGAAAGAAGCCGGACTAAAAAATGAATATAGTGTATAATTTAGAAAAGGTAAAACTATAAGGACAGGAACTGGATTAGCGGTGGTTTTGTGGGATTTGGTTGTGGGATTAACTGCAGAGGGGTGCAAGGGCACACAAGGGGACTTTTTGAGGTGATGAAAATATTCTCTGCCTTGGTTGTTGTGGTTATATGACAATGTAAGTTTGTTAAAGTTTGTAGAAATGTACACCTAAAAAGAGTGTTTTACTGTATGTAAATTATTTCTCAGTAAGCCTCAGAAAATAATTTTTGAGCACCATTATTGCCTAGTCCAGATAAATTTGAACACTTTACTGTACCAGTGGTATAATGATGAGTAAACAGACCAGGTCCTGCTTCCAAGGAGTTAATGCTTAGTGTGTTGCTTTTAAATATATTTTTTGATACTAAAAAATTCCATAAAAATATTTTTTACATCTTTTAATATACACATATGCATATGTACATATAACATAAAACTATGTATCTTTGTTATATGGAATACTTTCTGGTATTTATATGGAAAATAATACCAAAATTTGGATTACAAATAAGATTAGACACAGCTTTAATCTAGTAAACAGAAAGATTGAAGTGATAGTAACAACTGCTAATCCATGGTTTCTGTTGAAGTAAGTGAGAGACTGATTTTACAGACCTGAAAGTAAATGTTGATTGTCTTTTAGTAAGTGCAAAGTGTTGGTAACACCTCCGTTTACTTAGATCCTGTGCCGTTTTTTTTTAATGCTACTGTTTGAGCAGACAGCTTTTATCGTGTGAAATATGGCACATGACTATAGGGAATTGCTAAAGATGAGAGGTAATACTGTAAAGAAACAATATTTCAGCTTGCAACAGTGATAATTGACCTAAATGATTATAGTCAGCCAGTGTTTATTGCCATAGGTCTTCAATATCAAGGGTTACTCTGCCTGAAGGAATATGGTAGGGAAACCATTCTTTCTTTGGCGGGTGGCGGGTGGTGGGGGGAGGGGGGACCATTCTTCAGTTACCTGTCCTTTAGCTTTGCTTTTCCTGGAAGCAAGGCTAAATTATTTTAATCGTATTACACAAAGACTTTCATGAAGAAGTTTAACGAAAATCTGAAAAGTGTGTTTTAGTTCATTTTTCAGGGAAATACACTAACAAAGTCATAGCACTCTGCTAAACCAAAGGGAAACAGGTTAAATGTCTCTTGGTTGATCGGGATGTGTATATTGTGGGGGTGAGAGACAGAAGATGTAGGAAATGTCAAATAGTAATTTAAAATGAGGGTGATTAAAGAGGACACTTTAAATTTGTATAAAATTTGGAAACATTTTCATGTCATGTGTAAGAATGATTCCTTTGTCTCTAATTTTAAGATATTTTGAAAGTCCTTTTTTCTTCCTTCCCAGAGTGGTTTCTAGTTTTTGTTTTTGTTTTTTACATTGAAGTATAGTTGATTTACAATGTTGTGTTAACTTCTGTTGTACAGCAGAGTAGTTCAGTTTTACATGTACACATATCCATTCCCATTCAGTTTGTCACAGAATATTGAGTAGATGTCCCTATGCAATACAACAGGTCCCTGTTGACCATCCATTCCATTTATTATAGTGTACATATGCCATCCCAGGCTCCCAGTCCATGCCTCCTCCTGACCCTTCCCCTTTGGTAACCATAGGTTTGTTTTTGATTTCTGAGTCTGTTTCTATTTTATAAGTTCATTTGTATCATTTTTAAAAATTCCACATATAAGTGATATCATGATACTTGTCTTTCTCTGACTTACTTCACTTAGTATGATCATCTCTGGGTTCATCCATGTTGCTGCAAATGGTGTTATTTCATTCTTTTTCATGGCCAAATAATATTTCATTGTGTATATGTACCACATCTTCTTTATCCATTCCTCTGTCAGTGGACATTCAAGTTGCTTCCATGTCTTGGCTGTTGTAAATTGTGCTGCAATTGGGATGCACACATCTTTTTGATTTATGGTTCTCTCTGGATGGATGCCCAGGAGTGGAATTGCTGGATCATATGGTAGAATGATAGTTCTATTTTTAGTTTCTTGAGGATCCTCCATACTGTTTTCCATAACAGTTGTACCAATTTACATTACCATCAACAGTGTAGGAGGGTTCCCTTTTCTCTGCACCCTTTCCAGTATAATTTATTGTTTGTAGACTGTTTGATGGTGGCCATTCTGGCTGGTGTGAGGTGATACCTCATTGTAAGTTTTGATTTGCATTTCTCTAGTACTTAGCAATGTTGAGCATCTTTTCATGTGCTTTTTTGCTGTCTGTATGTCATCTTTGGAGAAGTGTATATTTAGATCTGACTGTTATTTTGATTGGGTTTTTTTTTATATAATGTTCCATGAGATGTTTGTATATTTTGGAAATTCATCCATTGTCAGTTGCTTCTTTTGCAAATATTTTCTCACATTCTGTGGGTTGTCTTCATTTTGTTTATGGTTTCCGTTGCTGTGCAAAAGCTTTTAAAATTAAGTCCCATTTGTTTATTTTTGTTTTCATTTTCATTACTCTAGGAGGTGGATCCAAAAAGATATTGCCATGATTTATGTCAGAATATTCTGCTGGTGTTTTCCTCTAAGAGTTTTATAGTATCCTGTCAACATTTAGGTCTTTAATCCACTGTGAGTTTGTTTATGGTGTTAGAGAGTTATAATTTCATTCTTTTGTATGTAGCTGCCCAGTTTTCCCAGCACCACTTTGAGGCGCTATTTATTAGTTTAACATCTACATTGACTATATGTTTGTGTTTAATATTGAAAAAAGCTGTATATAATTACTAAGTGGCAGTAGATGGCATTTGATGGAAAGTAATTTTGTTTTTAAGTCATCTACTTTGTTTATGAGTTCTCAGGGCATAGCAGCGATAGATACTGAGGTGGTAGGTTTTTAGAAATATCAGTACAAGTATTGGGGATGACCTAGAAAATTTATCAAGGATAAGTGGCTTTTTCCTGTAAAGAGCAAGACTGAATTATTTTTGGATTTGTTGGCTATCCAGTCTTGGTCTCAGCTGAAACTTGGCTGTTGTGAAAGCAGCTATGGACAATGTGTAAATAAATGGATATGCGTGATTGAACCTGTGGGCCATAGTTTGCAGACCTCAATAAACATTCTTTATTTTAAACTGCAGATTTATTTATTTATTTATTGCCTGCCTGCCTGCCTTTTTAGGGCCGCACCTGCAGCATGTGGAGGTTCCCAGGCTAGGGTTTGAATCAGAGCTGTATCTGCCAGCCTATGCCACAACCACAGCAACACAGGATCCAAGCCATGTCTGTGACCTACATCACAGCTCACGCAGAATACTCTTTGGATCCTTAACTCACTGAGCAAGGCCAGGGATCAAACCCGCATCCTCATGGATCCCATTTGGGTTTGTTAACCACTGAGCCACGAAGAGAACTCCTGTTTTAAACTACAAATATATTTAGAAACCTTTGTGCATAAAAATTAATTGTATTTTAGATATATTTATTTATACATGTTAAAAATATTTATTTAGTGTCAGTTTAAGAGCTTATGGGCAAGGTGCTATGCCAAACAGTAGGCATGGAGCAGTGAACAAGGCAGGCATGATTACTACCCTCATGGAGTTCATAATGTATTTGGTAAGTAGACACTGACTTAAGTATTTAAATGCATAAGACAAAGAATAACATTGAGTGGCCTTACAATAAAAAGCCCTCTGGTGAATTGTTTTGTAAGATAGATAATCCTTATGTGTACCCTATAATTACTCCCTATGATTTCCATTCATTAAAATTTGTCCTACATTTTCCTATGAAAATATTGGCACTATAATATATCGTCTCAAAGGTAAATTATTTAACCAAAACACTTTTCTTGTGTGTGACGCTCATTCAAAAAAAATTAATTTGTGTATAATTAGAATTACAGCAAAGTCTACTTGATAGTTATGTATTTTTCCTTTGAAGTATAGTTGCTGTTGAATTTTTTTGTCAGTTTAGTATCGTCTTTTATTAATATATGATGTTTATTTTTTTATCTGTAGAGGTCCATTATCATCTGAAGGGGCAGTTCGTTTACATTCAGAAACTAAGGTATGAAATCAAACTTTTTGTGACTATAATTACATTCTATAGAATTTAGGTTGTTGTTTAGACTTTTCTTAGAAGGGGTATGACTCTATAGCATATAAGCCTTGATAATCAGAAGAGATGCCTTTATGAAGTGGTGCTTATAAGATAAATTGAATCCCTTTTTTGCTTCATAATTTCACTGAACATTGGAAGTACATTGGAAGAACTTCTAAGTGAAATTAGTCTGTTACCTATTTTTAGTTTTTCTCTAAGCTTATATTTACTAGATAGAAGATCTGAAAGAGCAAAGTATTCATATAAAAGAAGGTGATTTGGAAGGGATATACATTCATTTAAATATTTACATTGTAGAGATCACCCCTCTGGGTGCTGGGCATACTGGGATGTACAAGTTCCCCACC
Organism: Catagonus wagneri; assembly: GCA_004024745.2. Lineage (NCBI taxonomy): Eukaryota > Metazoa > Chordata > Mammalia > Artiodactyla > Tayassuidae > Catagonus > Catagonus wagneri. The sequence goes on from PVHT020001751.1 coordinate 19,543,305, forward strand.
CATGGGGATCTAGACTTCGGGAACAGTGTAGGTGGAGGCCTGTCTGAAGAACAATCAGTGAGGAAAATTAAATTCTCTGAATCAGAACGTACAGTTTAACATTCCACTAGCTAACTGAATATCATTGAACTTTGGGACTCATTTTCTTATCTTTGAAATTCTTGGTTCTAGTGATAACTTGGTCTTTTCTAGCTGCACAATTCCGGATTTTTTAAAATGCAATTTGATTAAGTCTGTGAAAATTGAAGTTCTTCTATGGCAATTCTTTGTATTAAAAAAAAATTGCCTTCCTTGTCAAGTGATTAAAATCTAGTTAACTAATCAATAGTTTTAATCCTTTTCATGTAGCCAAAGACCAAAAATGTTGATCCAGTAAACAAAGTTCAAAACAAACTACATTCTGCAAGTAAAGGAAGAAAAACAAATTCAAGGTACAGTACAGTTTTTAAAATATTACTTTCTTTTTTAGTTTTGTAATTTACAGTAGCATTATTGTTTCTCTTCCCTTTTTTTTTTTTTTTTTTGGCCATGCCCATTACATGTGGAATTTCCCAGGCCAGGGATCAAACCTATGCCACAGCAGTGACCCAAGCCACTTCTGTGAAAATGCCAGATTAACCTGCTGTGCCACAAGAAAACTCCTCATTGTTCTTAACTATTCTTTCTGTTTCTGTAGATCTTTTTATACCCCAAATACACAAAACATACACTGTATCCATCTTCTCTACATTTAATAATTTAAAACATTTTCTATAATCAGAAATTTCTTATAGGAATTGATGAACATTTTGTATTGTTCTCTTCAGCAAAATTGCCACATTTCAAATTTTTAAAATGTAATTTTTAGGTAGATATTCTTTTAGAACTAAGACTAAAAACTAGATGTCTTTCTCTGCTTATTTCTCTCAAAAGACTAAATAGTCTTATACTTTCTGAACACTGAATTGCATTCATCGAGATACAGCATGACCTCAGCATACTCTCAATAAAACTAAAATGTAGTTGTAGTTTACATTCTGTTGTTTTTGGTGAGAAATAAGATAAGAATGCTTTTAGTATTTTAAGCATGAAAAGGAGATCCAAGAGGTTCTTTGGAGGTAGTAGACCTTTTAGAAAAGTAGGGTCACAGCTTCAGTGGCTTGTACCAACCAGCTTCTAGTTCACAGTAAATTATTATCTGTCTGTCACTTGCCCACACTGATAATTGCATTATAATTCTGGAAAAAACTTTGTTAATTCTTGTCTTTTAATTGGCTAAATCAAGTTTTTGTTTTTTGAATAAAAGAGTCAAAATAGAGTGAAAGGATAAGGAAGAAAAAATCTTAAATAGATTGATAGAAGAAAAGAGAATGTATGCTGTATACATATGTATGTGCATACATAACTGGGAAGGGTTATCTTGTTTTTTTAGACTTAAAGTTTGCTTTTTAAATAAATGTTCTTTTTCCAAAAGAATTTTAAAGTCTTTGCTTATTTGTTAAAAGTAAGTTAGGCTTTAAAGTTAAAAGCAAGGCTTTCAGAAGCAAACTTAATGGGTTAGGTTTGGCCCATTCCTCAATGCCTTTAGAAGTGACTTTTATTTGAATTTCTCCCCTTCATTTAAAAAAATTCATCTTTTTGGTAGACTTTGATTCTGCCTGGAATGTGTTGCTTTAGGTAGGAAAAAAATAGAGTTTGAGCTCAGAAATGTTTACTTCATAATTCTTTCTTCAGAAGTATTATTCTTCAGTTTTTGCAGGATCTGGCTAGAGAGATATCTGATTGTACAGTCCTTCTCCAGCAGCATGTAAAATTAAAAGCCGAAGTTTGGATTTGACCTGGGAGGCCAAGTTTAGTACTCTTAGTTTTGATACTCATTTGTTTGGAGGTGTGTTGACCTAAAACAAAAAATTATCCAGCAAAAAATGGGTTTATTTGGGATCAGCAGAGAATTGCACTTTAGAGTCTGCAACCATGGTAAGCCCCGTGCAAGTCCGCCACAGCAAGGCAAGAACTCTTTATAGGTGGAGAAGGAAGTGGGGAAGACTAGGGTAAACAAAGGTTTTTCATTACCTGAGTGGTTGCCAGGAAAGAAGAGTCTGCTATTGCTATAGGGTGTGAGAGCTCCCCCTTATGGTCTCCTGTTTTTTTTTTTTTAATGACTTTTAGTTTTTCCATTATAGTTGGTTTACAGTGTTCTGTCAGTTTTCTACTGTACAGCAAAGTGACCCAGTCACACATATATATACATTCTTTTTGTCACATTATCGTCCATCATGTTTCATCACAAGTGACTAGGTGTAGTTCCCTGTGCTCTTCTGTTTAATTGAGGTTTCTGTTTATTAATTTTTTTATACTTCACTAGCTTTCCCTAGCTCTGTGGTTGTGTGTTTCATAAAGATTGAAAGTCTTTTAAGTCTCTTGTAATATTATCCTTGAAAGTATTAATTGTAGATTTCATCATAAATTAAAATTTTACAATAATTTTGCTCTGCTTTGTTTTTTGGATGAAGTCATATCTGGGAATCATATCTCCTTTTTATAGTATATATAATATGAAATGATATATATGTTTTTTTTTAGTGTAAAATTGAAATATTCTGATGTACAAACTGCCCATGATGTTGCCATTCCAGAGGATTTCTCAGACTTTTCTCTTGCAAAAACAATTAGCAAAATTGAAGGGCAACTGGAGGAAGAAGGCTTACCAGATGATATAGATGATGATATTTTTTGTGGTGTTAGTAAAGACATTGGATCAGGTAGTGGTTTTTGTTTGTTTGTTTTTATCCTTATATCACAACTACTTAGAAAAAGATATTTGGGAACTATTTTTCTTGTAATTAAAAAATGTGTTAGGATGTTTCACATTTGTTTGATAGATGAACTAAAATTGGTTGAGTCAATAATTGTTGAAAATGGATGATAAGTGAGTAGGGTTTCATTGGACTAGTCTCACTACTTTTTTTTTCTTTTTTTTTTGCTTTTTAGGGCTGTACCTGCAGCGTATGGGTGTTCCCAGGCTAGAGGTTGGATCAGAGCTACAGCTGCCAGCCTGGACCACAGCCACAGCAACTCCGGGTCCGAGCCTCATCTGTGACCTACACCACAGCTCACAGCAACACCAGATCCCCCACCCACTGAGCAAGGCCAAGGATCAAACCCACATCCTCAAAGATACTAGTTGGAATCGTTTCCACCATGCCACAATGGGAACTCCCTCAGTACTTTTATATGATTAATATTTTCTACCATAAAAAGTAAAAATAAAAAAAAACTATCTGGTATTGGTTTCATTAGCCACTTTTCAACTAAGGTTAAATGCCCCATAGCTTTTCATTAAAACATTGAAATAATTTTTTTAAAACCATGTTTATTTGAATTCCTTTCATTTAATGTTACTGAATTCTCTTTATGTTAAATGCATATTAAAGGATAAATGAATTAATGATGTAGCATCAGGTAAAATAAGTTTTCTGGTGAATATTATTTTCTTTCTTAGCTTATTCTCTGCGTACCACTAGAAAGATAATACTTAGTCTCGGTCATCTAAAAGCATTATGTTAGTTACCAGTAATGCCTATAAAATTGTTGAATTTATGAGGAGCCACCTGTGCTATTGTAAACAGAAAATAAGGCAGTTGAGTGTATGTGAACGTGGTTAATGCTAAACTAAGTAATTGTGGGTTCAGGCAAACTGCTCAGCTCCTCTATAATAGCAGTTTCTTCGTTTGAAACTTCAACAGTTTATATTAGATGATCATGAAGTTTATCTTTAAAATTCTCTGATTCTGTGAAAATTGTAATAACTTACATATGTAATGAGTATTGCGCTCCATGCTAGTTAGTCATAAATGAAGAACAGTTCATTTATGCATTTGTTACATTTACTGACGTGTCCAAGCTTTCTGGGGCTAATTGTTAAGAGTGACAGTAAGTGCATGCTACTGTTAAGATACCTTCAGGGACAAAATGGTACTGGCTGTCCTCAGTTTCACAGTGACCCATGGTCTTGTTACAAAGTTCTTCTACCCAGGTATGGGAAACAGCACAGAGGACTTAAATTGCTGCTTTTTTTCTCTCATTGCTGAATTACCTCTCTGCCACTTTGTATTTCTGTCTTCCCTTTTCAGAATCTTTGGCCGAGGTATCTTCCCTTTTAGGGGAGTTTTGGCTTATTCTACATGATTACCTTGAATGGATGCAGTAGAAAACAATGAAAAAAAGTAGTTTAGTAGCACAGCCTACTTTGTTAAACTGTAGTTGGGATGGGATGGGAGGAGAGGTTAATGCTGTGGAGTTCTAGAGACAGAGCACTCAGCTCCTTGATGATACTACTGAGGTTAGAGTTGGGGAGAGAAAGAGAAGGGAAAAGTCATGCTTTCCTATTCTTTCTTTCTTCTCTTTCTTCCTGGAGACCAGCTACTGCAAACTTCATACTTTTAAGTTTATTTCCCTTCTGTCCTCTGCTAATCTGGAATTACAGGAGAGGTTAGAAGGAGAGTTGAGGCTGGGGAAATCTGGGTGAAGCTAGAGCCAACCAGTATTCATCAGCTCCTTTTTTTGCTGTTGTTTGTTTGTCTTTTGTCTTTTTTTAAGGCTGCACTCGCGGCATATGGATGTTGCCAGGCTAGGGGTCGAATGAGAGCTACAGCTGCCGGCCTACACCAAAGCCACAGCCACACCAGATCCAAGCCGTGTCTGGGACCTACACCACAGCTCACGGCAACGACGGATCCTTAACCCACTGAGCATGGCCAGGGATCAAACCTGCAACCTCATGGTTCCTAGTTGGATTCGTTTCCACTGTACCACAATGGCAACTCCCATCAGCTCCTTGATAACACTGAGGACACTTCATAAGAGGAGCTTTGAAACAGGAACTGTACATGGATATTTTTGTGCTCTGTGGGATTTATCCTAATGACCTCTCAGAGACTATTCAGTGTTTACTCAAGATAAGCTACATGAAGGCAAAGTTTGTCTTTTAATATCCCTGTTATTACTAGAACATAGTAGACACTTAATGTATCTTTTTAATGAACGATTAAACAAATTATGAGTTCTAAGTTCAGTGTTCACTTTATTTACTTTTATAGGCCTGAAAACTGCAAATATGTTACTGAATAAAGAACTTTTGCTAGCAATGAAATACCAAAGGTAGATCTTAATGAAGATTTGTGATAGAAACATTTGACAGAAGTATTAGTGTATTTTTTTTTTGCTTCTAAGACACATATACTACGTTTTAACTGGAATTGGGATGTATGTTACAGTCAGTGGAACTTTGTAATCACAGTGGCTGAGATTGAAGTTAAGTTTTGCTAGATAAGAATTGTGTTTGCTTCTGTCAAACACTTGGCATTACTCACCTGAGACCACTTTAAATTCTGGTGTTTTGGACCACCTTGGTACATAGGAATTCAGTCTGCAGACTTATGTGAGTACTGGCTTGTGGTTGGAATTCTCAAGAGAGGTTTTGGGTTTTTTCCCCGTATTTACTTGGTTCCAGTCCTGAGATGTGAATAGTTCCTTTCTGTTTGGTGGATTTTTTCATTTACTTTTACTTTAGAGGTGTTTACTGTCTTTAGTGTTCTCAAACAGGGATCTCCTATTAGACTCCCCATCTTGAGCATTTTTTCCCTCATAAAATAATGGTCAGTCTTACACTGATGACATCTTATATTCAGTAGAAGGCAATAAATATTATTATTTAAATTGACACAGAAGCACATATCAGATTTCTGAAGGCCAAACTCCATGTTATGCAAGAGGAATTGGATAATGTTGTGTGTGAATGCAATAAAAAGGTAAGTTTTTAAAACCCTTCAGAATAAATGCTCTAAGATTTAAAGACATTTTAGGAGCAGTTTTCAGTTTTATTTTAAAAATAGCTTCATTGAGGTATAATTCACAGTTAAATTTTAAATCTTAAAATTGTGTGTAAATACTGAACACACAATTTATTCTATTCTGAGAAGCTGAATTTTCATAGAGCTGAAGAAATTTAAATGCTTGATAGCTATCAGAATACTCTATATTAGTGTAAACTATTAAATGCAAATAAAACATCTGACTTCCATTTTTGAGGAAGAAAATGGAATGTAGTTTGTTTTTTCCTTGTATAATACGTATAAATATCTCTTCAAAGATCATACAGAGCTTTGTTTTGATACCAAATCTTGTGTGATTTTTTTCATATAATCTATAATTTCACAACTATAGGAGGATGAAATTCAGGATTTAAAGTCTCGAATGAAAAATTTTGAAGAAGATTGTGTGAAACAGCAGCGAACAATTAATTTGCAAAAATCTCAAACAGAAAAATATAAAACTCTTTTCGAAGGAGCAAACCAAAAATGTGATGGATTACAGCAACAGTTGTCTTCAGTAGAAAGGGTAATAATTTGCTATTTTTCCTAACCTAATTCCAAAGATACACAAAATCATTAAAGTCTCATGTTTGCGCAAATACCACTTTTCACTGTTTAGTTATTTTATTAGTGTTTACTAAAAATTCTTACACCATTATTGAGATAATAGCTTTATTGAGATAATTCACATACATCTCATCCTTTAAAGTGTACAATTTAGTGGCTATTAGTATATTCACAGTGTTGCGCAACTATCACTACTTTCAAGTTTAGAATGTTTTCATCACCCAAAAGGACACCCCTACTTTTTAGCCTCAGTATCTCAGACCTCTTTCCCAAATCCACTCCAGCCCTAGGCATCTTTCCATTTATTTTCTGTCTTGATAGATTTGCCTATTCTGGCCCTTTTGGATATGTAGAATCGTATGGTATGTGATATTTAGTAATTGATGTTTTTTTCTTAATGTAGTGTTTTTAGACTTTATTCACATTGTAGCTTGTATCAGCACTCCATTGCTTTTTATGGAGTAATATCCCTTCATACAGAGTGTATGGATGTGAAACATTATCTGTTTATCAGTTGATGGATATTTGGGTTGTTTGTACTTTTTGGCTGTTTTAAATGTTGCTGCTATGAATATTCAAGTACAAGTTTTTGTTGGACATGTGTTTTTGTTTTTCTTGGGTATATTCCTAGAGGTGGAATTGCTGGATTATAACTTTATGTTTAACCTTTTGAAGAAGTGCAGACTGTTTCCCAAACCAGCTACTCCATTTTTACGTTTCTACCAGCAGTGTATAAGGACTCCAGTTTTTCCACATCTTACCAACACATGTCAGATTGGGGGTACCAATCCCCTGTGGATACTGAGGGCCGATGATATACATTTTTTGAATGCTATATGCCAGGTAAATCACATTTTACAGAAAGGGAAACTGAATCTCAGAGGTTAAGTTCTCTGAGTTGTGACAAATGCATAGTCACCTAGCCATCACCACAACTGAGGTAGAAAACATTTTCATCATTCCCAAAATTTCTTTGTGAGTTTAATCCAGTCCTCTCCCTACTCAGCCTCAGGGATGTTCCGTTTTTGATGCTTATATTTCGGCCTTTTCCAGAATGTCATAATAAATGAATTACATAGTAGCCTAAAAAGTCCGATTTTTTTTTTCACTTAGCTTATAGCATTTGAAGAATTCATCACTGTTGTAGTCTGTTCCCTTTTATTGTTGACTGTAACACTGAATGGACATACCACATTTTGTTTACCTACTCATCTGGAAAGAAAAATTTATTATAGTTTCTAATAGTCTAAGCCTATACTGTCCAAATTGGTAGCCACTCATCATATGTGGTTAGTCCAAATTGTGACATGCTGTAAGTATCAACATCAAATTTTGAATATTAAATACCAAAAACGTGTAAATATCTCTAATATTTTTATATTGGCTACATGTGTGAAATGATAGTATTTTGAATATATTGAGATAAGTGATATACATTATTATTCTATTTTTTTCTTAAAGTTGCTACTAGAAAATTTTAAATTACATAGTACATTTCTGTTGCTTTATGAAATAAAGGCAAGTGATCTAAGAAAAAAACAAGATGTTATATCTGGGACAAAAACTTTTAAATTGTCACTTTCCCATTTGTCATACATCTAAGCTGTGGCCATAACACTACTCTAGTTTCAGATAATTTTGAAACCTCACCAGCGTCTTTGATTCTTTTCTTATTCTTGGACCTTATACCCAATTCTATACATTCTTTCTTCTGAATATTTTTCATTTATTCTCTTCAATTCCCTTTGCTACTTCTTGGCTCAGGCTATTATTATTTTATTTCTGAATCCTCCTCACTGATTATTTATATCCTGTCTCTTTTCCTTATCCATGGTATTCTGTACTCTGTCAAAACATCAGTATTCTCATTGATTATAGTTCTACCCTTATACAGGCAGAAAAGGAACTAACGTTTTTTTTGAGTGCTGTGTGCCAGGTGTATCACATTTTACAGAAAGGGAAACTGAGTCTGAAAGGTTAAGCAAATTACCTAAGGTCATACAGGAATGGCAGATCTGTATTCAGACTGTGTTTGTCTGACTGCAAATCATATAGACTCTTTCTCCAACTTGCCAAAGTTAAATGGGCTTAAACCCATTGTTCCAAATTTTTGTTGTTGTTAGTTAAATATTTGAAAATTTTAGTTCATAGTGAATATACTAAGAAATTATGATACATTGGCTAACTGAAGATTTTTACAAAAACTTGTATTGGCTCTCAATTTCTCTATCTACCTACCAGCCAGAGAGGCATAACAACTCTCCTGGGTTAAGGAGAACTCAAGATGGAATCTTTCCTTGCTAATTCCATTCATTTTTTCATATCTCTAGAAACAAATTTTAATGTACAATTCACAGAAGTGCAAAACAGAGCCTAAGTTTGATGTAGTTGCTTCTATAAACCTGCAAAAATCAACTAGTTAAACATTGTTATGCATATTAACTTATTTTAGGGGCCAATACAAACAGATGGAGTCATGGTAAAATTATAAAAACAGAAAGGATTTTGCTCCAACTTTAGTTTTGGTTTTCTGTTAATGATCTCTTTAAAAATCAGCTTTATTGAGGAATAACTTAAATACAATAAAATATATCAATTGTACGGTTCATTGAGTTTTACAGATTAATATATCCTTGTAGTCATCACCATGATCAAAATTTTAAAAATTTCTATCACCCCTCCAAAATTTCCTTTGTGTCTCTTCCCCATAAATCCCCATGCAGCCACTGATTTGCATTCTTTCTTAGTTGCCTTGTTCAAAAGTTGCATATAGATGGAATCCTAAGAATGTACTTTTTGGTATCTTTCTTCTTCAGCTTAATATTTTTGAGATTCGTCACTGTTTTATACTGGTTCATTTACTTATGTTATTCAGTAGTGTTTATTTATGGATTTACCACATTTCATCTCTTCACTAGTTGATGGACTTTTGAGTTATTTCCAGCCTTGGACTTTAAGAAATAAAGCCACTATGGGAGTTCCCGTCGTGGTGCAGTGGTTAACGAATCCGACTAGGAACCACGAGGTTGCGGGTTCGATCCTTGCCCTTGCTCAGTGGGTTAACGATCCGGCGTTGCTGTGAGCTGTGGTGTAGGTTGCAGACGCGGCTCGGATCCTGCGTTGCTGTGGCTGCCGCGCAGGCCAGTGGCTACAGCTCCAATTAGACCCCTAGCCTGGGAACCTCCACATGCTGCGAGTGTGGCCATAAAATGACAAAAGGCAAAAAGAAAAAAAAAAAGAAATAAAGCCACTATGAATTTTCATGTATAGGTGTTTCATGTACAGGTGTTTTGTGTAGACACGTTTTTGTGTGGACACACTCAATATCATTCATGATGGGATAAATATTTAGGAGTACAGTATCTGAGTTTTATGGAAAGTGAATGTTTAACTTTTTAAGAAGCTGTCAAACTGTGTTCTAAAGTTGGTTGTACTATTTTTCATTCTCACTAGGAATACGTTGCTATATATCCTAACACTTGGTATTGGCCGTCTGTTAATTATTAGCTACTCTAGAGGGACTGAAGTAGTATCTCATTACACTTGTGTTTGTATTTCCTATATAATAATTGATCTTGAGCATGATTTCATATGCTTATTGGACATTTGTATATCTTCTTCTGTGATATGTCTGTTCAAATTTTTTACCCAGTTTTCAGATACTGAGTTGTAGTAAGAGTTCTACGTTTCCGTAGATAGTTTCTTTGCTAGAAAGTATATGTATTTTGGGCTTTTAAATTTCCTTAATGGTGTCTTTCAGAAGGCAGCAGTTTCAAATTTAGATGAATTCTAATATTTTTGTGTGGTTTTAGGATTTTTTCATCCTATTCAAGAAACCTTTCCCAAAAATTTAATTAGTCTATGTAAGTCTATTTGGATTTTCCACTGAGTCAGTTTTGGTAATTTGTGTTTTTCAAGAAACTATTCCAAGTCATCTAAGTAGGCAAATTAATAGGCATAAATTTGTTCATAATATTCCTCTATTGTTTTTTTAATATTTTAATTCCTGTAATGAACTCAATTTCATTCATGATATTAATAATTTGTCTCTTTTATTCTTAGTCACTCTCATTAGATACTTAGCAATTTCATTGAATTTTTCAATGGATTAGCATTTTATATCATTAATTTTTTTCTTTCAGTTTTCTCTTTCATTAATTTCTAAGCTTCTCTTTAGCATTTCCATCATTTTTATTTGGACTTATTTCTT
>PVHT020001751.1:19560742-19571492 GCA_004024745.2 Catagonus wagneri
AAAAGGAAAGAAAGAACGGCATTCACAACAACATGGATGGACCTAGAAATTATCATACTAAGTGAAGTCAGTCAGACAATGAGACACCAACATCAAATGCTATCACTTAAATGCGGGATCTAAAAAAAGGACACAATGAACTTCTTTGCAGAACAGATACTGAAAGACTTTGAAAAACTTAGGGTTTCCAAATGAGACATGTTGGGGGATGGGGAAATGTTATAAAATTTGGTTGTGATGATTGTTGTACAACTACAAATGTAAAATTCATTGAGTAATTAAAAAAACAACAAAATAGAAGTGTATGTCACTTAATTTCTAAATATTGAGGATTTTTTATCTTTTTGTTGATTTCTAACGATTTTGTGGTATGAAAACCAGCTTTATGATTTTGTTCTTTTAAAGTTTGTTCCAAATGGTTTTATGGACCAGCGTTTGGCCTTTCTTGATAAATATATCATGTGCATTTGAAATGAATATGTGTTATGCTATGAAGGGAATTTTCTATAAATATTGATTGATAATCATTCAAATGTTGTATATCCTTAATAGATATTTCTACTGGTTCTATTAATTATTGAGAGGTGCTTGTGTACAATTATCTGAGTAGAATTGTGGATTTGCCTCTTTTACTTTATATTAGTTTTGGCTTCATGTATTTTCAGTCTCTGTTGGATGCCTGCACATTAAGGATTAAAATGGTGTTTTGATTAGTGCCCTTTTATCCTTATTAAATATTATTTTTAAAAGTCTCTGATAATTTTCCTTTTTGCAAATTCTGCTTTGTATAATATTTGTGTAGTAATTGCAGATGTATTCTTAACATTTGCATGGTATATCTTTTTTCATCCTTGTACTTTTAATCTGTCTTCATACTGAAAATGGGTTTGTTATAGACCCCATATAATTGGCTTTTTCTTCTTTATCCACTGTGATAATCTCTTATTGGAATGTTCAGACTGTTTACATTAATGCAGATTTTGATGTTTGTATTTAAATCTATCTTTCTATTTGTTTTCTACTTTTCCTAGGTATACTTAGGTACTTGTTTTCTTATGAATTGAATAGTTTTATTATTCCATTTTCTCCACTATTAGCTATATCTAGTCTTAGATTTAAGGTTTACAGTATACATATTTAACATATCACAGTCTACCTTCAAATCATGTATACTGTTTCACATATAGTTCCCTCATCCAGTATATTCCATCTGCTTCCTTTGTTGTGATGCATTTTATTTTTATTTTTTATTTTTATTTGAAAAATTTTATTGGATTATAGTTGCATTACAGTGTAGTTAGTTTCACGTATACAGCAAAGTGAATCAGTTATACATATACATATATCCATTCTTTTTCAGATTTTTCCCATATAGTTTATGATAGAATATTGAGTAGATTTTTTTAGTGCTATAGAGTAGATCCTTGTAATAATTTTATATGTAGTAGTGTGTGTATGCAATCCCAACCTCCAAATTTATCCCTCCCCCCAACGTCTCCCCATTGGTAACTGTAAGTTTGGTTTTGAAATCTCTGAGTTGGATTCTGTCTTGTGAATACATTCTTTTGTTTTTATTAGATTCCACATATTAGTGATCTCATATGCTATTTTTCTTTGTCTGACTTACTTTACTCAGTATGCTAATCTCTAGGTCCATCCGTGTTGTGTAAATGGCATTATTTCATTCTTTTTTATGGCTGAGTAATATTCCACCGTATGTATGTACCATGTCTTCTTTATCCAGTCTTCTGTTGTTGGACATTTAGGTTGCTTCCATGTCTTTGGCATTGTAATAGTGCTGCAATGAACATTGGAGTGCAAGTATCTTTTTGAATTATGGTTTTCTCCAGATATATGCTCAGGAGTAGGATCAGGTGGCAGTTCTAATTTTAGTTTTTTCAGAAGCCTCCATACTGTTCTCCATAGTGGCTGTACCAATTTATGTTCCCACTAGTAGTATGAAGGGTTCCCTTTTCTCCACACCCCCTCCAGCATTTACTGTTCGTAGATTTTTTTAATGACAGCTGTTCTGATTTGTGTGAACTCATACCTCATTGTAGTTTTGATAATTAAAGATGTTGAGCATCTTTTCATGTATTTTTTTTTGCTGTTTTTAAATGTCATCACAGAATATTTTTCTTTAAGCAGTCCATTAAATACATATATTTATTTTGTATATATATTTTGTGTTTCTAGGGCTGTACCTGTGGCATATGGAGGTTTCCAGGCTAGTCAGATGCAGTCAGAGCTGGAGCCACCAGCCTATGTCAGAGCCACAGCAATGCAGGATCCAAGCAACATCTGCGAGCTACACCACAGCTTATGGCAGCACCAGATTCTTAACCCACTGAGCGAGGCCAGGGATCGAATCCACATCCTCATGGATGCTAGTTGGGTTTGTCAACCATTAAGCCACAATGGGTACTCCCATTAATTATACTTTAAAGAGATTAAGATATTTGCCATTTCTTATATTCTTCCTTCTTTAGATCTGTTTTTTCATACTTGCACTTGAAATAACTACCCTTTCAATTTTTGTGGTGTCAGCTTGCTAGTCACTAATTCTCTGATTTTGTTTCTCTGAAGAAGACTGAGTTTTTCCTTTCTTACAGAAAACTTTTTATTTCAGAATGATTATAGACTCACAGAAAGTTGCAAAAATATTACAGAGGAGTAATGTATACCCTTCACTCATGTTCCCTCAGTGGTAACATCTAACGTAATTATAGTACAGTATTAAAACCAGAAAACTGACATTGCTACAGTCCACAGACATTATTCATATTTCACCAGTTTTGTATGCACACACATATGTTTGAGCCCTTTAATTTTGAAAGGTATTTTTCACTAGGTATAGAATTATCAATTGACCATTTTCTTCTTTTTGTGTCCATTTGTTATTTTAAAGATGTCATTCCATTGTCTTCTATGTTGTGTATTTTCTTCTCTCTTTTTTTTTGGATTTTTAGGGCCGCACCCGTGGCATATGGAGGTTCCCAGGCTAGGGGCTGAATCGGAGCTACAGCTGCTGGCCACAGCCACAGCCACAGCCACGCCAGATCTGAGCCACATCTGCGACCTACACCACAGCTCACGCAATGCCAGATCATTAACCCACTGAGCAAGGCCAGGGATCTCACACACAGCCTCATGGTTCCTAGTCAGATTCGTTAACCACTGTGCCATGACAGGAACTCCAGTGTTGTGTATTTTCTAATTACAAGTCCACAGTCATTCTTTTCTTTCTACTTGTGTATGTAATGTGCCTTTTTTTTTCCCTGCTATTAAGGCATTCTTTTTGTTACTGGTTTTCATCAATTTCATGATGTGTTTTCTCAGTTTTGTGTGAGGAGTGTATTTACTTTGCTTAAAGTTTATTGAGCTTTTTGAATCTGTGGATTTATATTTTTCATCACATTTGAAAACCCTTGGCCATTATTTCTTCAAATATTTTTCCTGTACTCTCTGCCTCCCTTCCCGGCCTGAAACTCCAGTTATATCTCTGTTAGGTTACTTGATATTATTGCACTGCTAGTAATGATAATAGATTACTGATGAGCAGTTTTTAGCCTTTTTTCTTATGTTATTTCTTTGGATAGCTTTTATTACTACATCTTCAATAGGTCATTAATCTTTGCAGTGTATAATGTGCCCCTATTCCAAACCAGTGAAATGTTCATTTTGATAGATTATTCATCTATGAAGTTCTATTTGATTCTCTTCTATATCTTCAACTTATCTTCTTACATAAATGTTTTAATTTAAACACATGTATATAATAACTATTTTGACAACCTTGTTAACTGGATCCATTGTATTTCTCATTTATGGGTTTGTTTCTATTGATTGATTATTTTTTCTCCTGGATATCAGTCACATCTTCTTACTTCTTAGCTTGGTTAATGAATTTTCCCCAGAGGCTAGATACTATGAATATTATATTGTTGAGCATTTGTGCTTAGTGTGCTTTTTGAAGACAGTGCTGGGTTTTGACAGGTAGTTATTTACCAGTTTAATCCCTTTAAGTTCTGTTTTTAAGTTTTGCTAGAGTGTGTCTAGAGTAGCTTTCAGGAAAAACTCAGCTGTACACCTAAGGCTTCCCTTTCAGGATTTCTACCAATACCTCCAAGTGACTACTGAGGACTATCCTGTTCTGGCTGGGTTAGATCTCAGATGTCTTCCTTCTTATGTGAGCTATGGGAATTTTCTAGTTACAGCTCTCTTATTGTTCTTTGTCTGGCCTTATTGAGTTTGCCTATATGGCCTAGGCCTCAGTGTATTCAGGGGATATTCTAAGAGATTACCGAAACTCCTTCCTAACATAATTTCTCCTTACTTGAAACTTCATACAAATTCCCAGATTCCTCAGTCTCCTCCAACTCAGTGTGTTTCCTCAGTTCAGTGGACCTCTGGGCTCTGGTTGTATTTTCTCTTCCCTGCACCAACAGTATGGGTATTACCTCCCAGCAGAATACTGAGGTGATTATGGGATTCATTTGTTTTTGTTTTCTCAGGAATCACAATCCTAATGTTTTCTAGTATCTCTAGACAGGTATTTAAAATACTTAGATCCATTTTTTCTAGTTGTTTACATTTCTTTTTTAAATGTTAGATATTTATTATTTCTTCATGGCCAGAAGGCTTGATCTCTGTCTTCTCTGGTTTTTGTTTAAATTAAAATTAGTAGGTGCAGTCCACAAGTTTCTGTGGCCATGGTTCATGTCATATGAACTTTTGTGTGTGTGTGTCATTTTTGGTTTTAGGGCCTCACCCATAGCCTGTGGACATTCCCAGGCTAGGGGTTTAATCAGAGCTGTAGCCACTGGTCTGTGCCACAGCCACAGCAACACAGATCCAAGCCATGTGTGCAACCTACACCACAGCTCATGTCAATGCCAGATCCTTAGCCCACTGAGTGAGGCCAGGGATTGGACCCTCATCCTTATGGATACTAGTCAGGTTCCTTAACTACTGAGCAATTATGGGAACTCCCATATGAATATTTTTATTATTATTAGGGCCCCTTTAAAGGAAAGTCTGCTCTCTTGTTATCTTGCTTCAGGTAAACTTTAGCTCTGTGTCATTTCCTGAAGTTGCTTTGTTCTTTAATGCTTTCATAGTAAAGCTCCTCACCATCATTTTCTCACCTTCTTCAAGTCATTTCCTTATCTTGCAAAGAAAGCTTTTTTCATTTTTGCCTGTATGTATCTTGTAAAACTATCATATTAAGCCATATCTTTGTTTAATACTATGTCTATCATAATAGTTGTATATTTTCATTTATATATATTTTATTACGTAGCTCTACCTCTTCCCCTGTGTTCTTATTCCCTTCTTCCCCAGCTTAGCTTCCAAGGTACACAATTTAATTATCCATTATATATATTCTTAATTTTCCTGCCAATGTAGTGTATGGCAAAACCTGACCATAATTAAAATTAATTTCCTCACTTTTTCTTGCCTGTTCATGAGTGGTGAATTATGGCTGGACAAAAATACATAGCCAGTTAGATTGGGCCTACTTTAATTTTATTTGCAAATATCAAATGTAATGCCATTTATCTCGCATACTTTCTGAGAAGTCAGTACCCTTTTCACTTCCATAGGTGATCATTAAGCAGGTGGCCTTTTCTCAAGTTTCCAGTACCTCTTCCAACCTTATGACTCTTGATTCATGACTTTTCTTCCTGTTTTACTGAAAACAATCTAAAGATAACTCTTACTCTTTCTGTCACTAAATCTATCAACCTCTTGGCCTTTATACCTATGTACTCTTCCCCTTGTTGTGGGAAACCCATACCATCTCTCTTACTCTGAATCAAGGACTTTGCTCCTACAATTACTCTGCCTTTCTTTCTCATAAAAATTAGATTTACTCTGTCCATGGAATTATTTTAACATAGAAATATTGCCATAGAATCTCATATATATTTATTTATATTTAAGTTTTAAAATCTCCTTGGATCTCATGTCTACCTCTGGCCCTGTATCATTTCTCACCTTTGTAACAAAGCTTCTTAAAATAGTTATATATACTTAAAATAGTTGTTTCTCTATTCTTCATTTGCTATTCTCGCTTGAAACTACAACAGTTAGGCTTCTATCTCTACTCTGCCTCTGAAACTCTTCTTAACAAGGTCCCCAGTAATCCACATTGCCAGTTCTAGTCAGGTATTATTCCTTATTGTAATTTATATATCAGCAATATTTGACACATTTGGTTTCTCCCTCTTTGAAACAATATTGATTTCGCTTCTGAAGTATCACACTTATGACTTTCTTCTTCATTTTCACGACCTTTCCATGTTGGAGGGCCCAAGCTGTAGTCCTTGCCTCTCTTCTCTGCCTGCAACCAGTTCTTAGATGCTCTTATTCATTTCCTTAGCTTTATTTACCATCCCCATGTTGATCACTCCCACATTTTTGTTTCTTACTTCGATCCTTCTTTGAGGTCCAGATCCTTAAATCTTGCTGCCCACTTGATACTTCTACCTGGTGTATTAAATGTAATTTATCCTAAAGGGAGCCCTTGCTTCCCTGCCCTCTGCAAACCTGCTTCTCTTTTTCTCCCTCTCAGACATCAAGTTGTTCAGGCCAAAATCCAAGAGTCATCTTGATCCTTCTCTTTCCCCACCCCATCATCCAGTCTGTCAAGTCCTGCCAATTCTGTCATCAAATACATAAAATTCACCAATTCTCAAAAATTGATTAATTCTACCCGAGTCCAAGCCACTGTGTTTCACTTGTGCTATTCCAATGACCTCCTTGATTGGTATTGGAATACCAGTATAACACTAAATAGCAATACCACATTAGCTAAAGTGCGCTTGACCCTTAAATAACTTGGGGGTTAAGAGTGCCAATCCCCATATGATTTATAGTTGGCCCTCTGTATCCCTGGTTCCTCCAGAGTTCATATCCATGGTTCCACAACCACAGATTCAACCCACAATGGATTGGTTGTGTATTGTAGTATTTCCTATCAAAATTTTCTGTGTATAAGTGGACCCAGGTAGTTTAATCCCCCCCCCCCGCCTGCGACACACCTTACTAAAAATTCTCTGGAGTGAAATCCATGTCATTCAGAATAAAATCCAAACTCCAGGCAGGGTTTAAAAGGTCCACCCATGCTCGTCTTGTCTGTTTTTCCTATCTCAAGACTTAATGTTGCCTGTGTCACTCAGCTGAAGCCGCATTGACCACCTAAGTGATCTTTGAATATATTAAATGAATTCCTGCCTCAGAGTCTTTGTCTTCATTGTTTCTCCAGTCTGTAGTTCTTTCCTCCAGATCTTTACATGACTCATTTCTGATTTGAAGCCTTCCTCTAACCACCATGTCTTAATTACTCCCTTCCCCTATTGCTCTGTCCTCATCCTTTATTTTTGTTCACAGCCGTTATCACTGCCAGATATTACATATGAATGTATATACATGCATGTGTTTATCATCTGTCTCTCCCTCTAGATTGCAAACTTTATGAGAGGAGAACTTCAGTTAATTATTGTGTGTCCGTCATGTGAAGTAGTACGTGGCACGGAGTAAGTGCTGGATAAATGTGTTGAATAATGTAACTTATCAGGTATATGTATTATTACTCCCAGTTTCGAATGTGGAAACTGAATCTACCATAGCTGGCAGATTTTCTGACTCCCAAGAGTATTGGTTTTCTGTAGCTCAGCCACTTGTTTCTAGAACCTTATCATTTATTTGTCCTCAACTGATTATTCCCCATCTGAATTACCATGTCAGTTTGTGTTACTCTTAAAGCATTTGCTGCATTTGTCTTGTACTATAGTTACTGATGCATACCTCTTTATCACACTCTCCAGTGCCTTATGAATGATTTAAAAATTATGAGAGAATCACAAATTATTTCATCTTGGGTCTCACAGTATTTGAGTTTTAAAATTAGATTTAGTTTTCTTTAAGCTCTCCAGCATTTTAAAAGTATTGTAGAATTCAGGACTTGAGTTTTTCATAAATTCTTTCCTAATAATGTAAACTTAATTTGAGGGGATAATAATAGATTTACTTTAGGAGAGAGTGCTCATCCTAAAAATACTCAGTAATGATATGATATTGGTATCTTGTCTGCTCTAAAAACTATTTGAGTATGATTGAAAACAGAAGTGTATTCAAGTTTTTGATAAGGTTATCCCTTTTTTTAGTGTATTTACCCACAGAGGAAAATCTTAATTCTTTCTTAACTATTCTTCTAACAATCCTTTTTCTTTTTCAGTTTTCCCAAGGAGTGGAGCAGTATTGATTCATGGGTAGGGGGACATCAGGTGGTTAGAGAAGGTTTTCATTTTTCTGTGAAGTAGGTTACAGAGTTACTGGCAAGAGAGATAAGGGTAAAGAATCATTTCCATATTCTTAAGAGGCTGAAGTAAGGTAGAAGAATTGTGGCCTTGTTAGCTAATGAGAATCTCTGCCTTTTTCATGTGAACAGTGAGAGAAATCAGGCTGCTCATAGTGTAGCTACCACCCACAAAGCTGTGAAGAAGGCTGGTGAGAGCAGATGGTATCCAGACACAGTTTGATTTGTTTAGAAACCTCCTTAAAGAGCAGCATGTGTTTTGTTTTGTTTTGTTTTCCTCTTAATTACTCAGAGCCAGGGAGATCAGTTTTCAAATAAAACATAGTGATACCGCCAGGAGGAAAAAATTATAAAAGAAGAAAACAGGCAACTGTATTTTAAACTGCATCATTTCTAACATTCAGAAATCAGTCACATTTCTGTATACCAAAAATGAAATATTAGAAAAGGAATACAGAAATACAATACCTCTTAAAATTGTGCTCCCCAAAATCAAATACCTGGGAATAAACCTGACCAAGGAGTTGAAAGACTTATGTGCTGGAACTATAAAACATTAATCAAGGAAATTAAAGAGGATTCAAAGAAATGGAAAGATATTCCATGCTCCTGGGTTGGAAAAAGTAATATTGTAAAAATGGCTATACTACCTAAAGCAGTCTACAGATTCAGTGCAATCCCTATCAAATTGCCCATAACATTTTTGATAGGACTAGAACAATCCAAAAATTTATATGGAATCACAAAAGACCCAGAATCACCAAAGCAATTCTGAGGAACAAAAACCAAGCAGGAGGCATAACTCTCCCATACTTCAGGCAATATTACAAAGCCACAGTAATCAAGAAAGTGTGGTACTGGTACCAAAACAAACATACAGACCAATGGAACAGAATATAGAACCCAGGAATAAATCCAGACACCTATGGTCAATTAATCTTCGTCAAAGAAGGCAACAATATAAAATTGGAAAAGACAGTCTTTTCAGTAAGTGGTGCTGGGAAACCTCGACAGCTGCATGTAAATCAATGAAACTGGAACACACCCTCACACCATGCAGAAAAATAAACTCAAAACAGCTTAAAGACTTAAATATAAGACAAGACACCATTAAACTCCTAGAAGAGAGCATAGGCAAAACATTTTCTGATACCAACCTTAGAAATGTTTTCTTACGTTGGTCTCCCAAAGCAACAGAAATAAAATAAAAAACCAATGAGACCTCATCAAATTGACAAGCTTTGCACAGCAATGGAAACCATTAAAAAAAAAAAAAGACACCTAACAGGATGTGAGAAAATAGTTTCAAATGATGCAGTTGACTAGGGCTTAATCTCTAAAATATACAAACAACTTAATACAACTCAACAGCAAAAAAAACCACAACCCAACTGAAAAATGGGCAAAAGATCTGAGCAGACATTTCTCCAAAGAAAATATACAAGCACATGAAAAAATGAAGGATAATGTGAGAAAAAAATGTATACATTTATATATGACTGGGTCACCTGCTGTATAGTAGAAAATTGACAGAACACTGTAAACCAGCTATAATGGAAAAAAATCATTAAAATCTTAAAAAAATTGTATCATTTCAGTTCTACAATATTTATTGAGTACTTTGTATAATGTTCTCTACTAGGCATTGTAAGGCATGCAAAGAAGTGTGAGTTAACTATTACAAAAATTCTGTTCAATAAACCTGTCAACAGTGCCTTTTATTTGCTGCTGAATTGATGGGAATATTGAAATTTAGTTCCTATCATCAAGGAGCTTACACTATAGTGGGGGAGATGAAGTAAAAGGATAGTTTCAGTTCCACACAGGAGGTAGTATGATGTATGTGAAGAAAGGGTTCTTAATCCAGTCTGGAAGGATAATGAGAAAGATAGTGAGGGAAGGCTTCTGGGAGAAGGTGTGAGGTCCTAGCTGAGTTTAACGGATGAATAGGTGTTAACCAGGTAAAAACGAGGGGTAGGGAGATATCAGGGGAGGAGAAAGAACATGAGCAGAGGGTCAGAAGCAAGAAAAGTTTTGGGGGGAGAGATCGGAGCAATTAGTGCTCATATACCTGAAGGTAGAATTTATGGCAGAGATTATAGTACCAGATTTTTTTGTTGTTTTTAATTAAAGAATTTTATTACATTCATAAGCGTACAAAAATTTTTACAACCCAATATTATAGCTTTTACATCACAAAATCTCAGTGCATCCCCCCACCCCGAGCCTGTCTCATTTGGAAACCCTAAGTTTTTCAAAGTCTTTCAGTATCTGTTCTGCAAAGAAGTTCATTGTGTCCTTTTTTTAGATCCCGCATTTAAGTGATAGCATTTGATGTTGGTGTCTCATTGTCTGACTGACTTCACTTAGTATGATAATTTCTAGGTCCATCCATGTTGTTGTGAATGCCGTTCTTTCTTTCCTTTT
>PVHT020001751.1:19572492-19597115 GCA_004024745.2 Catagonus wagneri
CTTATTCCTGTCCTTCTGGTGGGTAGGGCTTTGTCTCTTGGTGAGATTAGAGGAGTCTGTGTGCCTGAGGGGTCTTTAGGCAGCTTCTTTACTGATGGGTGGGAGTGTAATCCCATCTGGAGTATTGTTTCACCTGGAGCTCCTCAGTCCTGATGGGTGGATACAGATTTTCCCAAAATGGCCACTTGAGAGAAACACAGGCTGATGAATTTTCCCAAGAGCTTTGCCTCCAATGCTTTTTCCCTACAACGCCACAGTCACCCCCTGTTTTCCCAGGAGATCCTCCAGGAACTGCAGTCAGGTTCTACCCAGATTCCCATAGAGCCTTTGCTTTGCACTGGGACCCAGTGCACGTGAACATCTGGGTATGCCTTTCAAGAATGGGGTATCTGTTTTCCCTAGTCCCGTGGAGCTCCTGTGTACAAGCCTCACTGGCTTTAAATGCCAAATGCTCCAGTTGCTCTTTCTCCCATTGCCATATCCCCATTTGTGAGGATTTGAGGTGGGGCTCAGAACTCTCTCTCTTGTAGGTGTGTCTCTGTGATACAGTTACTTTCCAGTCTTTGGGGCTTCCCACCTGGGAGGTATGGGATTGCTTATATCACATAATCACCCCTCCTACCTCTTGATGTGACCTCCTCTTTTTCTTCTGGAGTAGAATATCTTTTTGAAAGTTTCCAGTCAATTTGGTTGAAGGTTGCTCGGCATTTGGTTGTAATTTTGTTGTTTTTATGAGAGAAGTTGAGCTCTAGTCCTTCTATTCTGCCATCTTAATCCCATCTCTTGTCCCAGATTTTAATGAAGTTTGGAGTTCCTGCTATATGTTCATGTGTCTTCCTGTGTGGCTTGTAGACTCTGCAACAGCATCTCTTAGAATATTTGCAGAAATGCAGGTCTAAACCCACATCAAGATATGGAAAATATTCATAAAATCTGTTGTTTTGCTCACAATTGGGATTTTTCCTATATGGCTAATGTAGAATGCTCTGTATTAGGAAATATTTTTATTTTTTTCTATTTTATTATTTTTATTTTTTCCATTGCTTAATTTTTTTATTACAATTATAGGTGTACAAAAATCATCACCAGTCAATTTAATAGCATTTCCGTCCCAAACCCTCAGTGCATCCCCCCACCCCCCAGATTTCTTATTTGGAAACCACAGGTTTTCCAAAGTCTGTGAGTCATTGTTCTGCAAAGAAGTTCATTTTGTCTTTTTAGTTTCCACATGTAAGCAGTTGCATTGGATGTTGTTGCCTAATTGTCTGACTGGTTTCACTTCGCATGATAATTTCTAGGTCCATCCATGTTGCTATAAATGTTGTTATTTCGTTCCTTTTAATGGCTGAGTAATATTCCATCGCGTGTATGTACCATATCTGCCCTCTCCACTCCTCTGTTGATGGGCATTTAGGTTGTTTCCATGATCTGGCTATAGCATAGAGTGGTGCAATGAACACTAGAGTACATGTGTCTTTTTGGATTCCTTTTACTTCTTTTACTTTTCTGATTGTGTGGCTAGGACTTCCAAAACTACGTTGAATAGTAGTGTCCAGAGTGGACATCCCTGTCTTGTTCCTATATTTAGCAAATATTTTTAAATGTCATATTTCATTAGGTTTGCACAAACACAGTATTTGAGAGAATTTATGTCTTTCATGTGTGTTTTGGGAGATTCCCAAGAGAAGAACTGTGGTTATAAAAAGCTGCTTATAAAATAAATATAGGAGATAGCACCTTGGGTGTCAGTAAAGAGGTAGTAAATTCCACACAAAAAGCATTTTGAAAACCTAATTTGTGAGTGTATCTTTAAGAATATATTTCCTTAAAGCCAATTCAGAGAATTTCCTGAGTCAGGTCTCACTCAGTGTTGAGCCTCTGGCTGTGTGTGTGTGTGTGTGTGTGTGTGTGTGTGTTTGTAAAATTTGGGAGAAAGCAAGGAATATTGAAATAGAAAACTTTTCGATATAATAGAGGGAACTTATGCTTATATAAATGTTCTATGTTATCTCTTTTATTGTATAGGAATTAGAAAATAACAGAAGACTGCAAAAACAGGCTGCCACAAGTCAAAGTGCCATGGAAGTCCGCTTGAATAGAGCTCTAGAAGAAGCAGAAAAGTATAAACTAGAGTTAAGTAAACTAAAGCAGAATAACAAGGTATGGAGAAACTGAATAGTTTGTTAGTAGTCACCTTTGGTAACTTTCTTTTTTATGCAAGAATCAAAAGTAATAGTTTTTAAATTTAAATTCTTCATGTCATGGTGAACATTTCTCTTTTTAGAAGAAATATACTCATTAGCAATATGTTTATTTTAAATAAATTAGGATTGTATATCTTAGACTATTGCCAAAATTGGGTGATATGATAGCTCTTTGGAGGATTCATTCATTTGTTCATCCAACAAATCTTTATTGTATGCCCATATTATATGCTGGACACTTTTCTAATCTTTGGGGTTAAATGGTGAAAAAAAGTTTCTTTTGTACCTCAAATCTGTTATATTCTCTTTGAGCTTCAGTTTTATTATATGTAGTCTCAGGGGCTATTTTATAGGGTCGTGGCTCTCAAATTTCAGCATGTATCAGAATCACCTGGAGGGCTTACTAAAATATAGATTCCTTAGTCTCAGATTTTCTTTATTACTAGGTCTAGCATGAGACCTTAGCATGTGAAGTTTTAAAGTTCCCAGGTGATGCTGATGCTACTGATTCCTTTTTTTTTTCTTTTACATTTGTTTTGAAGTATAGTTGATTTACAATATCTTGTTAGTTTTGGGTGTATATTACAGTGATGTATCAGTGATACATATATATCAGATTCTTTACCTTATAGATTATTACAAAATATGGAGTCTAGTTCCCTGTGCTATGCAGTAGGTCCTTGTTGGTCATTTTATGTAGAATCATGTGTATATGTTAGCTCAATCTTCTAATTTATCTAACCTACTTTTCCCCCTTTGAAAATATGTGTGTGTGTGTCTGTCTTTCTGTCTGTCTGTTTTTGTGCCAGTACCATACTGCCCTAATGACTGTAGCTTTTAGTATAGCCTGAAGTTAGGGAACCTGATTATTCCAGCACTTTTTTTCTTCTCAGGATTGCTTTGGCTATTCAGGGTCCTTTGTGTTTCCTTCCATACAAATTAAAAAAAAAAATTTTTCTTATAGTTCTATGAAAAATGCCATCAGTAATATGATAGGGATTGCATTGAATCCTTAGATTGCTTTTGGTGGTATGGTCATTTTGACAATATTGATTCTTTCAACCCCGGATAATATTATATCTGCAAGTGTTTGTGTCATCTTCAATTTCTTCTATCAGCATGTTACAGTTTTTGAAGTACAGGTCTTTTTCCTCTTTATGTAGGTGTTTGGGTTTTGTTTGGGGTTTTTGTTTTTCTTTTGTGGAGTACCTGTGGCATATGGAAGTTCTCAGGCTAGAGGTTGAATTGGAGCTGCAGCCACCAGCCTACACCACAGCCACAGCAATGCAGATCCCAGCCACAACTGTGACCTACACCATAGCTCATGGCAACACCAGATCCTTAGCCCACTGAGCAAGGCCAGGAATTGAACCCTCATCCTCATGAGTACTGATCAGGTTTATTAACCACTGAGCCACAATGTGAACTACATCTACCTTTATTCCTAGGTATTTTATTCTTTTTGATGTGATGGTAAATGGCATGGTTGCCTTAATTTCTCTTTCTGATCTTTCATGTTTAGTGTTTAAAAATGCAAGTGATTTCTGTGTTGATTTTGTATCCTGCCGCCATACCAAGTTAATTAATGAGCTCTAGTATTTTTCTGATAGTGTCTTCATGGTTTTCTATGTATATTGTCATCTGCAAACAGTGACAGTTTTACTACTTCTCCAATTTGGATTCCTCGTATTTCTTTTTCTTCTCTGACTGCCATAGCTAGGACTTCCAAAACTGTTGAACGATCTGATCTCAGAGGAAATGTTTTTGAGTTTTTCACCATTGAATATGATGTTAGATGTGAGTTTACAATATGTGGCCTTTAATATGTTGAGCTGCATTTCTTCTATGCCCACTTTCTGGAGAGTTTTTAATCATAAATGGGTGTTGAATTTTGTCAGAAGGTTTTTCTGCATCTATTGAGATGATCTTTTTTTTTATTATTCAGTTCATTAATATGGTATATCTGCAGATATTAAAAAATCCTTGCATCCCTGGGATAAGTCCTGATCATGTTGTATGACCCTTATAATGTATTGTTGGATTCACTTTGCTGCTATTTTGTTGAATATTTTTGCCTCTATGTTCATCAGTGATATTGGCCTGTAATTTTCTCCTTTATGTGGTATCTTTGTCAGTTTTGGTATCAGGGCGGTGGTGGCCTCATAGAATGAGTTTGGAAATGTTCCTTCCTCTGTAATTTTTTAGAATAGTTTTAGAAAGCTAAAGATGTTAACTCTTTTCTAGATATTTGATAGAATTTGCTGTGAAACCACGTGGTCCTGGATTTTTGTTTGTTGGGATTTTTTAAATCACAGATTGGATTTCAGTACCATCAATTTTTGGACAATTGATTTGTTTATATATTCTATTTCTTCTTGGTAAAGTATTGGGAAATTACACCTTTCTAGTAATTTTTCCATTGATCTTACTTGTCAGTTTTATTTGCATATGGTTACCTGTTTTAGTCTCATATAGTTCCCTGGTACTCCCTGGTACTCTTTTGTATTTCAGTGGTATCATTTGTAACTTCTTTTTCATTTCTATTTTGATTGATTTGGGCCCTCTCTCTTTTTTCTTGATGAGTCTGGCTAAAGGTTTATTAATTATGTTTAATATTTCCCAAGAACCAGCTTTTAGTTTCATTGATCCTTTCTATTGTTTTCCTCATCTCTATCTCATTTCAGTTCTGATCTTTACTATTCCTTTCCTTCTACTCACTTTGGGTTTTTGTTTGTTCTTTCTCTAGCTTCTGTAAAGGTCCAATTGGATTATTTATTTGAGATTTTTCTTGTTTGCTGAGGTAAGCTTGTATTGCTCTAAACGTCTCCTTTATTTTTTTTTATTTTATTAGTTTTATTTATTTATTTTTTTAGGGCTGCACCTGTGGCATATGAAAGTTCCCAGGCTAGGGATTGAATCGAAGCCATAGCTGCCAGCCTGCACCACAGCTACAGCAATGCCAGATCCAAGCCACATCTACGACCTACACCACAGCTCATGGCAACACCAGATCCTTAACCCACTGAGCGAGGCCAGGGATCAAACCCACATCCTCATGGATACTAATTGGGTTCATTTCTGCTGAGCCACATGGGAACTCCAGTTATTTATTTTTAAAGAAAGGCAGACCGTCACATGCAGTGCCTCATTTGGATGTGTCTGTAGTCTTGGAAGCTTGACTACTACCCTACATTCTCCTACAAATGGACCTTGAGTGCTTGTTTGGAGCTTCTAGCAAGGTAGTACAGCTATTTGTGCACCCTTGTCTGAAAAATGATCCTCCTCTACTGGGGAAGGTCATCCTCTTCCAGCATGCAGCTTCAGGAGATATACACATGTAGTGGTGAAGGAGGAAGGAGACACCCATCTCACCAGCCAGATCAGCCAATCTGGCGATCATTGGGGTGACAGATGTTGCAGCCAGATCGCCCTCCTATCCTAAACTTCCCTTTTAGAATTGCTTTTGCTGTTTCCTATAGGTTTTGGATTGTTGTTTTCATTTTCATTTGTCTCTAGATATTTTTTGATTTCCTCTTTATTTCTTCAGTAATCCATTGGTTGTTTAGTAGCTTACTTTTTAGCCTCCACATTTTTTTCCCATAGATAGTTAATTTCTAATCTCATAGCGTTGTGATCGGAAAAGGTGATTGTTATGATATCAGTTTTCTTAAATTTACCGAGGCTTGCTTTGTGACCCAGCATGTGATCTGTCCTGGAGAATATTGTATGTGCACTGGAAAAAAATGTGTTTTCTGCTGTTTTGGATAGAGTATTCTATATATATCATTTAAGTCCATGTGGTCTAATGTGTCATTTAAAGCCTGTGTGTCCTTATTGATTTTTCTATCAGGATGACCTGTCCATTGATATAAGTGGACAGCATATACATGGGTTGTGTTATTGTATTCATTCATCCGGTCTGTGTCTTTTGGTTGGAACATTTAATACATTTACATTTAAGGTAATTGTTGATATATGTTCTTATTACCACTTTTGTTGTTTTAGATTTGTCTTTGTAGGTCTTTTTTTCTTCACTTCCTTTTTTGTTCTTTTGTGTTTTGATGACTATATTTAGTGTTGTGTTTGGATTCCTTTGTCTTTTTGTGTGTATATCTTTTATGGGTTTTTTTGTTTGCAGTTACCTAAGGTTTTGATATAGCAGTCTATACATACAAACACATGTTTGTTTTAAGTTTCTGATCTCTTAATTTCAAATGCATTTCAGATGTCCTTCACTTGAATTCTCCTACTCTAACCCTTCTCTTACAATTACTGGTTTTGATATATTTGTGTGTGGGTAATTTCCTACTTTTATTGTATGTTTGCTTTACCAGTGAGCTTACCCATTTCATAATTTTCTTATTTTTAGTTGTGACTTTTTATTTTTCGTGTAGAGAAATTCCTGTAGCACTTGTTGTAAAGCTGGTTTGGTGGTGATGAATTCTCTTAGATTTTGCTTGTCTGTAAAGCTTTTGATTTCTCCATGAAATCTGAATGACAGCCTTTCTAGTTACGGTATCCTTGGTTGTAGGTTTTCCCCTTTCATTACTTTAAATATATCATGCCACTACCTTCTGGCCTGCAGAGTTTCTGTTGATAAATCGGGTGATAATCTTGTGGGGATTCTCTTGTATGTTTTTTGTTGCTTTTAATATTTTCTCTTTGTCTTTAATTTTTCTCAGTTTGATTACTGTATCTTGGTGTGTTCCTCCTTGGATTTAACCTGAATGGGACTCTTCACTTCTGGATTTGGGTGACTATTTCCCCTCCCATGTTAGGGAAGTTTTCACCTATTATCTCTTCCTCTACTTTTTCAGGACTTTTCTTCTCCTTTGGGGACCCCTATCATGTGAATATTGGTGCATTTGATTTTATCCCAAAGGTCTCTTAAATAGTCCTCATTTCTTTTCATTCTTTTTTCTATATTCTGTTCCATGGCAGTGATCTCCACAACACTGTCTTCCAGCTCACTGATTTGTTCTTCTGCCTCATTTATTCTGCTGTTGATTTCTTCTAGTGTATTTTTCACTTCATTTCTTGTTTTTTTAACTCTTTTTGGTTATTTTCTCTTTGCTGAAAACTTCTTGTAGCTCCTCACTCTATGCATCCATTCTTTTTTCAAGTTCTTAAATCATCTTTATAATCATTACTCAGAACTCTTTCTCAGGTAGATTGGCTATCTTCACTTCACTTGGTTGTTCTTCTGGGGTTTTGTCTTGTTCCTTCATCTGAAACATATTCTTTTGCCATCTCATTTTGTTTAAACTTCTGTTTATATTTTATGTATGTAGTACCTTAGTTATATTTCTTGACCTTGGAGAAGTGGCCCTCTAGAGGGGATGTCCTGTGTGTCCCAGGAGTACACTCTCCTCTTGTCACCCAAGGGCCTGGAACCAGTTGGTCCCAGGGTGGATTCTGTCCTGTTTTTGTGGACTCAGTTCTACAAGCTGCAGCGTTATAGTTTCTTTGCTTCTGGTTTCTGCTCCTGGAGGGTGAGACTGGTCTAAAAGTTTGAGCAGACTTCTTAGTGGAAGGGGCTTGTGCCTACCCCCTGGTGGGTGGAGCTGGGTCTTTGCCCTCTGGTGGGCAGGACTCTTTCAAGGGGCATGTCTAGAGGTGGTTTTGGGCTCAAGAAGTCTTTAGGCATCCTGTCTGCTCACTGGTGGGGCTGTTGGTTTTTGCCTGATACATCCTAGAACTGGAGCTTACAGGCTATTGGGTAGGGCTAGGTCTTGGTGACAAGGATCCAAATAGTCTGCCTCCAGCCAAATTCACATAGGTCTCTGCTATGTCCACCACCAAATTTAATGACCCTAAAGAGAGCCACAGCCACCAAACCTCTTCAAGATAGCTTACAAGACCATCAAGTAGCTCTGGCATAGGCTTTTACCTTGGGACCTACTGTATGCAGGACCTTGTATGCCCCCTCCAAGAGTTGAGTCTCTTTATCCCCCAGTCCTGTGGGGCTCCTGCAGTTGAGCATGGCTTGCTTCAAAGTAAATACTCTGGGGCCTCCTCCTCCTAATGCAGGACACCTCAACTGGAGAGGCTGGCATGGAGCTCAGAGCTCTCACTTCTTTTGGAGAACTTCTGCAATATAATAATTCTCCAGTTTGTAAATCATCTGGGTGGTATGGGATTTGGTTATATCACAGTTCATCCTTCCCATCATATGTTTTTTTTCCTCTTTTTCTTTTTGTGGCTGCACCCGTGGTATATGGAAGTTCCTGGGCTAGGGTTTGAGTTGGAGCTATAGCCACAGCTATAGCAATACCAGATCTAAGCCACATCTGCAACCTATGCCACAGCTTGCAGCAACGCTGGATCCTTAACCCACTTAGCAACACCAGGGATCAAACCCACATATTTACAGAGATAATGTCAGGTCCTTAACCCACTGAGCCACAACAGGAACTCCTCATGGTTTCTTCTCTATGTCTTTGAATGTAGACTATCTTCTTTTGTTAGATTCCAGTCTTTTTTTCGAGGGTCATTCGTCAGTTAGTTGTGATTTTGGTTTGCTTGTGAGAGGAGGTGAGCTAAGGGTCCTCCTACTCTGCCATCTTGTCTCCTTTGATGTTACTGATCCTGAGATTACATTTGATAGCCATTTTGTAGTTATTGTAAGGATCATCATTGTGTCCCTAGCATCTAGACAATGATTGGCATAGAGTTAACACTGAGTTCCTAAAATATCTTTTTGACTAAATGAAGGCTCAAATATCAATGTATGTGAAAGCCTTTTGTATACTCTATAAATACTGGCTGTTAGTTTTTGGTTTTGTGTCAACCTGAAAATGATGCTCTACTGGAATCTCTCCTTTAGTATTTAATTATTTAACAGTGCCTTGGATGGTGAATTTAAGAGCCACCCTCATTGCATACACAGATGATCATTTTAGATTAAATTAGCACTTAATAGGACATAGAACAAAATTGATTTTAGTTAGTCCTCCAATATTTTGTTTATGGCTGTACCCACAGATACAGAAGTTCCCAAGCCAGGGACTGAATCTGAGCCACAGCTGAGACCTGTGCTGCAACTGCAGCAACACTGGATCCTTTAACCCACTGTACCAGGTTGGGAATCAAAGCCATGCCTCAGCAGTGACCTGAGCCACTGCAGTCAGATCCTTAATCCATTGCACCACAGCCGGAACTCCCCAACATTTTTAACAGAGGCATACATATTACAGTGACAAAAGAGTTTTAAAATATGTTCTTTGAGATGTTCACATTTAAGAACTATTAGTAATGGCACGATGACAGGGATTTATTAATAGAAGGTATTTAATGAACAAATTAGGAAGTCACCTTTACAAACTTGACAATAATTGTGTTATTGGAGTATTGTTTACAATTTTGGTGCATTTTAAAAGGATTTTTGATGGAAATATAATGGAATAATTATGTATATGTCAGTATTTGCTAACTGTGGTTGCAGAATTATTTGTTTTAGCACATTTATTTGAGAAGTAGAAAGAAAAACTTGTTTCTATGACAACAGATGACTCTCCTATTCTAGCAGCCATTTTGCAATTTTAGGTAATGAAGACTTGACAGGTGAATAATAGTTCAAAGCCATCAATACTGTAAAAACAACTTAGATGTATTTAAGATCAACTTCTGACCCCAGGTCTGCATTGTAGTGATTGATTTAAACGTAGTGGGATGACGTTTTGTATATATACTTACTATCAAGTAGACATTTCGAGATCAGATTTGTGTGTGTGTGTGTGTGTGTGTGTGTGTGTTTGCTTTATCTAGGGCCATACCCACAGCATATGGAGGTTCCCAGGCTAGGGGTCTAACAGGAGTTGTAGCTGCCGGCCTTTGCCACAGCCACAGCAACGCGGGATCCACGCTTGTCTGCAACCTACACCACAGCTCATGGCAATGCCGGATCCTTAACCCACTGAGCAAGGCCAGGGTTCAAACCCGCAACCTCATGGTTCCTAGTCGGATTCGTTAACCACTGAGCCACGACGGGAACTCTGAGATCAGAATTCTTAAATGTAACTTTTTTCAGATTTCTAAAGAAAAATGTGTCTTAAGTTTTTGGTTTTTTAATTATTTTGCCTTGTTTCTAACTTTGAGGGATATTTTCAAGTTATGCAGTAATATTTTCCTTGTAGTCTAATCTTTATGTAAGTCTTCCTTTTTTGAGCAGTTACATTTTTTTCCATTTTAATTCTTTGTACCTTGCTTCTCATTCTGATTAGACATGCTATAGTTAGGTAGGCAAGTAAAATTACTTTGGTTTATAGGTTTAAGAAATAGTAAAATTTCGATAAAACAGAACACGATTGTCTCATAGTCATCAGAAAGTTAAAGATTTTTTTAAAAAATAACAAACTTATTCTGCACAGCAATTAGGAAACAAGTAAACCAGTTTAGAATAACTTTTGAAATGAGAAGTCAGTCAAATTAAATCAGATGCTGCATGAATGCAGGAACCCTGCCTCATTCACTGCTGTGCTTCAGTACCTGGAACATAATAATTGCCTCCGCAACATACTAAAGAGATAAATGTTGAAAGACAACTTTGTTATGGTTTAACTGCACATTTGATTAGATGGTTGTTTGAAGTTCATTTAAAATGTGTTACCAAGTACATGTTACTTCATTTAGGAACAGATCATTTCTAATTCTTCATTAATTCATTTAGAAATATTTATGAGGGCCTGCTATGTATCTGTCAAATCTTTACTAGAGGCTGAAGATATAAAGGTTACAAAAAATAATGTGGCCCTGTAGTTATGCACCTCATAGTGGAGAAATTGGATGCTACTTGGATAACACATTGAGCAAACTAAGGTGCAGCTGTGATAAATGTGTACATAGTATTTTGAGCAGGTAACCAGGCCAGTGAGTGCATTTTAAAAAATGTAATTCTAAGTTAAGATCTGAAAACATATAGGAGATATGTACCAGTGGAGAGATTGTGGACAGAAGGAATGGTATGTAAAAATGGCTCTGTGGCAAGAAACGCAAGATAATGAAAGGCAGGGGTGGATGTGAAGAGAATGTTGCAAAGTGAGGCTTCAAACTTAGTTAGAGGCCAAGGCATCCAGGTCCTTTAGGTCATGTTAAGTATTAAAGATTTTATCCAAAGAGCAGAGCAAAGCCACTGCACAGTTATTTTGAATAAGATGGCAGGAGACTATGCTATAGTCAGACATGCATCTGGAAAGTATAGAAGGTGTTCCTCTCTTAAATGATATTGTATAATATTTGCATATAACCTACACACATTCTCTTTTTAATTTAAATCATCTCTAGATTACATATAACAGCTAATACAGTATAAATGCCAACAGGGACCTGCTGTATGTGTACCACAGGGAACTCTACCCAATATTCTGTGATAATCTAAATGGGAAAAGAATCTGAAAAACAATGGATGTGTTGTATATGTGTAACTGAATCACTTTGTTGTACAGCAGAAATTATCACAACATTGTAAATCAACTGTACTTCAATAAAACTTTTAAAAATGCACAGAACAAATAAATACCATGTAAATAGTTATGGCATGTAGAAAATTCAAGTTTTGCTTTTTTGGAACTTTATGGAATTTTTTCCCCCAGAATATTTTTCATCAGCACTTGATTGAACCCACCCTTGATTGGCCCTGGGAATATAGAGGGCCAGCTGTAGTTGCTTGCATTTCTTTGTGGAGAATCTATTGGAGAGGGGGGCAAATGGATGCAGTAAGACTGCCTGAGAGTAAGTGTGAGAGATAATGATGTAGCTTGAACTAAACTGAGAGTGGTAGCAATGGAAAGAAACCAAGTATCAAAAAATACATCTAGGGGAATCACTAGGATGTGGTAATGGACTTGATATAGGATTGTGTGAAAGGGAAGCTTAAGAAAGGGTATTTTGAGTTCTAGTTTTCAGAACTACCATTCACTGAAATAAAAAACAGTGGAATAGGTTTGGGCAGAAGATTGAATTGCTTTAGAACATGTCAAGTTTGGGATATTCTGAGAAATCCAAGGGTAGATGTCAAGATCTAGGTGAGAAGTCTACTGAGCGATAGTTGAAGAAACCATTCATGTTCTCTAGGAAGACAGGATAAAATAAGAGGAGGAGAGAAGCCAGGTCCTGGAACTGAGGCTTGAAGAATTTCTATGTTTTGGAGCAAGTGGTCAACAATGTTGAATACTACTGAGAGGTCATGTTCTTGGGGACCTGAAAAAACTTTGCTGGACCTAAGAGCACAGAAGTGACCTTGGTCAGCAATGTTTTTGGTAGAGTGATAGAGAAGTTAAATTCAAGAAGGATGAAAAATGAATGCAGGTGAGGAGTTGGAGACAGTGGATGTGTGTAATTCTTTTAAGAAGCTAAGCTAGAGGGTAGAACTGGAGGGACATAAGAGAGTTGGGTGGATTTTTAAAATTGAATTAATTTACATACAATAAAATGCATAGCTTTTACATCTGTAATTTAGCGAGTTGGGGCTGTTACACATCTTTGTAACCACCACTTCTGTCAATATATAGAATATTTTCATCATATGAATAATATGAATAATATTTTCATCATATTCCCTTTCCTAGTACTAAATCCTCCTCTTAGAGATATCACTATTCTGATATTCTTTTTCTTGAATTTCATATGGAATTGCATAAAAAGTACTCTTTTGTAACAGGCATCCTTCACTAGGCATAATGTTGAGATTCATCCATATTGTAAATTTTTTTCCCTCCATCAGTCTTGCTAGCCAGTTATCCATTCATCTTTTCAAATTTTGGGGGGTTTTTCTGTTTGCTTGCTATCTTCCCTGAATTCTTTGTAATATATAACTTTATCTCCTTGCTTTGCTTTTTAATTTGCTCTCTTTTCACTTTCTGATATTGAAGGCTTATGTCGTTGATTTTTCAACTTTCTTTTCTAACACAACATTTAAAACCAAAATTTCCCTCAAAATGATACTTCAGCTGTGTCTTAAAATTTTTTTAATTTGTGTATCTTTAAATGTATGTATTTTACTTGTGTTTTTCATATTTATTATAGTATAATTGACATATAACCCACACATATTTAAAGTGTAAAATTTGATAATTTGTGACTATGTGTATACCTATATAAAAATCATAATACAGATAATAAATATATCACCCCAAAATTTCTTTGTGCCCCTTTAAAACCATGCCCTTCTCCCAACCCCTATTTCTCTAGGTAACTTGTTTGCATTTTCTAGAATTTCATGTTTTTAAAAATGTGATTTTTTTCACTAAATACAAATATTTTGAGATTCATTCCCATTATTTGCTAATGCATACACATGGTATAAATATTCCAAACTCTACCACCTTTTGATGGACACAAGGGTTGTTTCCACTTTTTGGCTATTACACTAAAGCCTCCATGAACATTCATGTATAAGTCTTTGTGTGAAGACGTATTTTTATTTCTCTTGAGTAAATACTTAGGAGTCAATTATGTGGGTTGTATTTTACATGTATGTTCAGTTGCAAAATTGTTTTCTAAAATGATTATACCGATTTACATTTTCAACTGCACTGTTTGAAATTTGCAGCTGTTTCATGTCCTCATGAACAATTAATATGGTCAGTTTTTTACATTTTAGCTAATAGGTGCCTAGAGGTATGTCATATTATGGTTTTAATTTGTACTAGTGATGTTGAGTATGTTCATATGCTTATTTGCCATCTTGATAGCTTTCAAGTTTTATTGAGATATAATTGACATTTTATAAGTTTTATGGTGACTTTAAGTATATAATTATGACTTACAAGTTTAAAGTGTATAGCATGATGGTTTATTTATTTTGTGAAATAATTACCACAATAAGTTTAGTTAATATTCATCATGTATATGATATATGCACATATATATATATATCATGACTGTATATAGTCATCATATAACATATTCATCACTTACACACACACACACCAGTTTTTTTTTTTCCTGGTGATAACTATTAGGCTGTATTTTCTTAGAAACTTTCAAATATACCATATAACAGTGTTAACTCTAGTCATCAAGTTATGCATTACATACCTAGTAGTATTTTATCTTATAGAAAGAAATTTATACATTTATACATTTTGATCATTTTCATCCAATTCCCTCCTCCCACCATCACTTGCCCCTGGTAACCACAAATCTCAGCTCCCTTTCTGTGAGTTTGTTTTTCCATTGGTTTTGTTGTTTAAGATTCTAGATGTAAGTGAGATCATACAGTATTTGTCTTTCTCCACCTGACTTAATTTCATTTACCATAATGCCCTCAAGGCTCATCAATGATGTTGCAAATGCAGGACTTCCTTCTTTTTTATGGCTAAATAATATAACATTGTGTATATATACCACACTTTCTTTATCCGTTCATCTGTCACTGAACCCTTAGGTTATTTCTATACCTTTGCCATTGTAAACAATGCTGCTGTGAACATTTGGCTGCAGATATTTCTTCGACATAGTGTTTTCATTTCTTTTGGATATATTCCAGAAGTGGAACTGCTGGATACATGGTATTTCTATTTTTAATGTTTTGAGGTACCTCCAAACTGTTTTCTGTAATGGCCATACAATCCTACCAACAGTGCACAAGTTGTAACCCCTTTCTCCACGTCCTTACCATCACTTGTTATCTCTGGTCTTTTTATGATAGCCATTCATACAGTTGTGAAGTGTTATCTCACTGTGATTTTATTTTTCGTTTTCTCAAGGATTAGTGATGTTGAACACCACTTCATGTACCTGTTGGGCATTTGTAAATCTTCTTTGGCAAACTGTCTCCTGACATCCTTTGCTTGTTTTTAAATTGAGTATTGCTGAGTTGTATGAATTCTTCATATATATATTTTGGATATTAACCCCTTCAGATAGATATTTTTTCACATTCTGTAGATTGCCTTTTCATTTTGTTGATCATTTCTTTTGTTGTGCAAACGATTTTTGGTTTGACATAGTCCTACTTGTTTATCGTTTTGTAGCTTGTGATTTAAGTATCATGTGCAAAAAAGTCATTGCCAAGACACATGTCATGGAGATTTCTCCCATGTTTTCTTCTAGGAGTTTTATAGTTTCTAGTCTTACATGTACATTTTTACTCCATTTTGAGTTCATTTTTTGTGAGCGGTGTTATGTAGGACTAGTTTCATTCTTTTACATGTGGTATCAGATTTTCCCAGCACCATTTACTGAAGAGACTTTCCTTTACCCACTGAGTATTCTTGGCTGCTTTATCCAACATTAATTAACTGTACATGTTTGGGTTTGTTTCTGGGCTCTTGTATTTGTTCCACTGGTCTCTGTTGCTGATTTTATACCATTACTCAACTATTTTGATTTCTGTAGATTTATAACATAGCTTGAAATCAGGAAGTATTATGCCTTCCACTTTGTTCCTCAGTATTGCTTTGGCTATTTGAGGCCTTTTGTGATTGCATATAAATTCAGGTTTTTTTCTCTAATTTTCTTAAAATTGCTATTAGAATGTTGATAGGTAATGCATTGAATCTATAGGTGGATTTGGTAGTACTGACTTTTAAAAACATTAATTCCTCCAGTCCATGAACACAGAATACATTTCCAATTATTTGTGCTTTCTTTGATTTCTTTCATCATTGTCTTAAAGTTTTCAGTGTTTAGATCTTTCACATCCTTCATTAAATTTATTCTGCTTGATGTATTTATATATAGGATTGTTTTCTTTCTTTTTTCAGATAATTTGTTGTGAGTGTATGGAAACCCTATTTAATGCCAATTTTGTATTGCACACCTTTACTGATTTTGTTGATGAGAACTGACAGTTTCGGGATGGAGTCTATAAGTTTTATATATATAAAATCATCTTACCTGCAAATAGAGACAGTTTGTTTCTTCCTTTCCAATTCTGATACATTTTATACTTCTTGCTTAATTTCTCTGGGTAGGATTTCTAGTACTATGTTAAGTCGGATTGGTTAGAGTGGGCACTTGTCTTGTCCCTGACCTTGGAGAAAAAGCTTTCTATATTTGACCATTGAGTATGATTTTAACTGTGCACTTGACATATATAGCCTTTTTTATTAAGGTACATTCCTTCTAAACCTAATCTGTTAAAGAGTTCTTATCATGAATAATGTTAATTTTTGTCAATCTTTTTCTGTGTCTTTTGAGGTAATCCTGTGTTGTTTTTCTTTAATTCACTAATAAATGTGATATATGACATTGATTGCTTTGTAGCTATGGAGCCATTCTTGCCTCCCTAGGATAAATCCCACTTGATCATGGTGTATGATAATTTTTTTTATTTTTCCATCATAACTAGTTTACAGTTTTCTCTCAATTTTCCAAGTGTACAGCATGGTGACCTGGTTACACATACATAAATAGATTCATCACAAGTGATTAGACATAGTTCCTGGTGCTTTACAGCAGGATCTCTTTGCTTTTCCATTCCAAAGGCAATAGACTACAACCATTAATCCCAGACTCCCATACCATCCCACTCCCTCCCCCACCCCCTTGGCAACCACAAGTCTGTTCTCCAAGTCTGTGATTTTCTTTTCTGTAGAAAGGTTCATTTGTACAGTCTATTAGATTCCAGATATAAGTGATATCATGTAGTATTTGTCTTTCTCTTTATGACTTACTTTACTCAGTATGATGGCCTCTAATCCCATGCATGTTGCTGCAAATGGCATTATTTTATTCTTTTTTATGGCTGAGTAGTGTTCTGTTGTGTATATATACCACATTTTCCTAATCCAGTTATCTGTCAATGGACATTTGGATTGTTTCCATGTCTTGGCTATTGTGAATAGTGCTGCAATGAACATGCATGTGCAAGTGTTTTTTCAAGGAAGGTTTTGTCCAGATATATGCCCAAGAGTGGGATTGCTGGGTCATATGGTAGTTCTATGTATAGTTTTCTAAGGTACATCCATACTGTTCTCCATAGTTGTTGTACCAGCTTACATTGCTACTAACAGTGAAGGAGGGTTCCCTTTTCTCCACACTCCAGCATTTGTTGTCGACTTATTAATGATGGCCATTCTGACTAGTGTGAGGTGGTATCTCATGGTAGTTTTGATTTGCAGTTCTCTAATCATCAGTAATGCTGAGCATTTTTTCATGTGCTTGTTGGCCATCTGCATATTTTCTTTGGAGAAATGTCTATTCAGGTCTTTTGCCCATTTTTCAGTTGGGTTGTTGGCTTTTTTGCCTTATATATTTGTTGTTTATATATTTTAGAGATTAAGCCCTTGTCAGTTGCATCATTTGACACTATTTTCTCCCATTCTGTAAGTGTGTCTTTTTGGTTTCCTTTGCTGTGCAAAACCTTGTCAGCTTGATTAGGTCCCATTGGTTGATTTTGATTTTATTTCTGTTGCTTTGGGAGACTGACCTGAGAAAACATTTGTAAGACTGATGTCAGAGAATGTTTTGCCAGTGTTCTCTTGCAAGAGTTTAATTGTGTCTTGTCCTATATTGAAGTCTTTAAGCCATTTTGAGTTTATCTGTGTGCATGGTGTGAGAATGTGTTCTAGTTTCATTGATTTGCATGCAGCTGTCCAGGTTTCCCAGCAATACTTACTGAAAAGACTGTCTTTTTCCTATTTTATGTTCTTACCTCCTTTGTCAAAGATCAGTTGACAGTAGGTGTCTGGATTTATTTCTGGGGTCTCTATTCTGTTCCATTGGTCCGTATGTCTGTTTTGGTACCAGTACCACACTGTCTTGATTACTGTGGCTTTGTAATATTACCTGAAGTCTGGAAAAGTTATGCCTCCTGCTTGTTTTTTGTTCCCCAGAATTGCTTTGGCAATTCTCGGTCTTTTGTGGTTCCATATAAATTTTTGGATTGTTTGTTCTAGTTCTGTGAACAATGTCATGGGTAATTTGATAAGGATTGCATGGAATCTGTAGATTGCTTTGGGTAGAATGACCACTTTTACAATATTAATTTTTCTGGCCCATGAGCATGAGATATCTTTCCATTTCTTTGTATCTTCTTTGATTTCCTTGATTAATGTTTTATAGTTCTCAGCATATAAGTCTTTCACCTCCTTGGTCACATTTATTCCCAGTTATTTGGTTTTTTGGGGTGCAATTTTAAAAGATACTGTATTTTGGTATTTTCTTCCTAATATTTCATTGTTAGTTTACAGAAATGCAATGGATTTCTGAATGTTAATCTTGTATCCTGCTACTTTGCTGAATTTGTTGATCAGTTTAAGTAATTTTGTTGTTGAGTCCTTGGGGTTTTTCTATGTATAATATGTCATCTGCATACAGTGACAGTTTTACCTCTTCTTTTCCTATTTGAATGCCTTTTATTTCTTTTGTTTGTTTGATTGCTGTAGCTAGGACTTCCAATACTATGTTGAATAACAGTGGTGAGAGTGGGAATCCTTGTCTTGTTCCAGATTTCAGTAGGAAGGCTTTCAGCTTTTCTCCATTGAGCATTATATTTGCTGTGGGTCTTTTGTAAATGGCTTTTATTATGTTATGTTCCCTCTATTCCCACTTTGGCAAGAGTTATGATCATGAATGGATGTTGGACTTTGTCAAATGCTTTTTCTGCATCTATTGAGGTGATCTTGTGGTTTTTGACTTTTGTTAATGTGGCATATGACATTGATTTGCGTATGCTGAACCGTCCTTGTGCACCTGGGATGAATTCCACCTGGTCGTGGTGTATGATCTTTTTTATATGTTGTTGGATTTGGTTGGCTAAAATTTTGTTGAGAATTTTTGCATCTATATTCATCAAAGATATTGGTCTATAGTTTTTTTGTGGTATCCTGGTCTGGTTTTGGAATTAAGGTGACGGTGGCATCATAGAATGTGTCTGGGAGTGTTCCTTCTTCTTCAACCTTTTGGAAAAGTTTATGGAGGATGAGTATAAGTTCCTTTTTGTATGTGTGGTAGAATTCGCCTGTGAAGTTCTCTGGTCCTGTACTTTTATTTGTAGGAAGTGTTTTTTATGACATATTCAATTTCATTTCTAGTGATTGGTCTGTTCTGTTGATCTCTTTCTTCTTGATTCAGTTTTGGCAGGGTGTAAGTCTCTAAAAAGTTGTCCATTTCATCTAGGTTGTCAAATTTGTTGGCGTACAATTGTTCATAGTATTCTCTCATGGTTTTTTGTATTTCTGTAATATCCGTGTGACTTCTCCCTTATCATTTCTTATTTTGTTTATTTGGGTTTTTTCTCTCCTCTTCTTGGTGAGTCTAGCCAGAGGTTTGTCAGTTTTGTTTACCTTTTCAAAGGACCAGCTCTTGGTTTTATTGATTTTTTTCTACTGTTTTTTGAATCTGTTTTGTTGATTTCTCTCTGATCTTTATGATTTCCTTCCTTCTGCTGACTTTAGGGTTTGTTGTTGTTGTTGTTGTTCTTTTTCTAATTCATTAGGTGATGGGTTAAGTTATCCGTTTCAGATTTTTCTTCTTTTTTGAGGAAGGCCTGTATTGCTATGAATTTCCTTCTGAGCACTGCTTTTGCAGTACCCCATACATTAGGAGTGGTTGTATCTTCATTATCCTTTGTCTCAATGTATCTTTTAATTTCCTTCTTGATTTCCTCATTGACCCCTTCATTTTTTAGTAGCATGTTGTTTAGTCTCCATGTAGTGTGTTTTTTCTCATTTCTTTTCCTGTGGTTGATTTCTAGTTTCATGCTTTTGTGGTCAGAGAAGATACTTGAAATAATTTCTATACTCTTAAATTTGTTGAGGTTAGCTTTGTGACCCAGTATGTGATCTATCCTTGAGAATGTCCCATGTGCACTTGAGAAGAATGTATATTCTGGTTTTTTTTTTGGATGTAATGTCCTGAAGATGTTGATTAGATCTAACTTTTCTATTGTGTCATTTAGGATCTCTGTTGCCTTACTGATTTTCTGCCCAGAGGATCTGTCCATTGATGTGAGTGGAGTGTTAAAGTCTCCTTCTGTTATTGTATTCCCATCTATTTCTCCTTTTATGTCTGATAGTATTTTTTGTAGGTACTTGGGTGCTCCTATATTAGGGGCATATATATTGACTATTGTAATATTCTTTTCTTGAATGGATCCCTTAACCATTAAATGGTGTGATTCTATGTCTTTCTTTATGGCCTTCATCTTAAAGTCTATTTTGTCTGATATGAGTATTGCAACTCCTGCTTTCCTGTCTTGTCCATTGGCATGATATATCTTTTCCCATCCCCTCACTTTCAATCTATATGTGTCCTTTGCCCTAAGGTGAGTCTCTTGTAGACTGCAGATTGTAGGTTTTTGCTTTTTATCCAGTCAGCCACTCTGTGTCTTTTGATTGGAGCATTCAGTCCATTGATATTTAAGGTGATTATTTCTAGATATGTACTTATTGCCATTTGAGACCTTGTTTTCCAGTTGATTCTGTTTTTCTTTTTTTGCTTTCTTTTTTTGTTTGAATGGTTTCCATTTATTTTATTCTTGAGTGCTTTTCTTTTCAGTATTTGTGGATGTGATGTTCCATTTTGATTTTTGGTTGCCCTGTTGTTTACAAGGTATGTTAACACCTTATATCTGCTTGCTTTAGCCTGGTAGCCATATAGGCTCAAACACATCATTAGCAAAAAATTTTTAAGTTAAAAAAGATGAAAAAAAGAGTATATTTTCTTATTTTCCCTCCCTATATGATTTTGTTGCCTTTTTTTATTTAAAAAAATTTTTTTAACATCTTCATGTTTAAATCTGTATGCTGGCTTATTTGAATGATTGCTTTCCATTTGTGGTTTCCTTCATTCTATTTCTTACTTTAAAAAATTTTTTTTATAGGAACTCTTTCAGTATTTCTTTTGGAAAGGGTTTAGTATTGCTGTGCTCTTTTAGCTTTTGTTTGTTGGAGAAATTATTTATTTCCCCTTCTGTTTTAAAGGATATTCTTGCTGGGTGGAGTATTCTACATTGCAATTTTTTTCCTTTCAGCACTTTAAATATATCTTGCCACTCTCTTCTGGCCTGTGGTATTTCTGTAGAGAAATCAGCTGATAGCCTTATGGGGGATCCCTTATAATTAACTCTTTGCTTTTCTCTTGCTGTCTTTAGGATCCTCTCTTTATCTTTATCTTTTTTGCCATTTTTAATATAACATGTCTTGGTGTGGGCCTGTTTGGGTTCAACTTGTTTGGGGCCCTCTCTGCTTCCTGTATCTTGATGTCAGATTCCTTTAGATTTGGGGAGTTTTTAGACATAATTTCTTCAAATATGTTTTCAATCCCCTTTCCTTTTTCTTTTCCTTCTGGAATTCCTATTATGCATAGATTGGGCCGCTTTATATTATCCCATAGATCTTTTATATTGCTTTCATGTTTTTTCATTTGGCTTTCTGTCTGCTGTCCTGATTGGGTGATTTCCATTATTCTATCTTCCATGTCACTAATTTGTT
Source organism: Catagonus wagneri (assembly GCA_004024745.2). NCBI lineage: Eukaryota > Metazoa > Chordata > Mammalia > Artiodactyla > Tayassuidae > Catagonus > Catagonus wagneri. Next base: position 19,594,076 of record PVHT020001751.1, read on the forward strand.
CCTCTGCCTTATTCAATCTGCTCTTCATTGCCTTCAGCTCCGTTTGCATCTCTACAAATGAGTTTTCTAGCTTTTCTGGCTCCTCCTTATATTTTCTATTTCATTTCTAAGGGAATCTTCATTGCTGTTTGTGTCTTCTCTTAATTCCTTGATGTTCAGCCTTAATTCCTCAAGTATTTTCACTACCTCCATTCTGAACTCCATTTCTGTCAGACTGCAGAGGTCTGTTTCACTGTTGACTGCTTTAGATGACTTCTCCTGTTCCTTTAACTGGGAATTGTTTCCGAGCTTCTTCATCTTGCTTATGCTTTTCTTTTTCTGTGAGTTTGGGGAAGCCAAACTGTAGTCTTGTAAGGCTACTTCTTGACAACAGCACCCCTTTGTATTTTTTGGTGGGTTTACTATTTATTATTGGTGTGGGAGTTTGAATATTTGGTGTCTCTTTCTTCGGTGTGAGCAGGCTGTTATCTCCTTAGTGCTCTGTGTGTTTTCAGGGAGAAGTAAGCAATGGGTAGGGTCACCATTTGGTGTCTGGTCACTGGGCTCTCAACAGCAACGAGGACCTGCAGGAAGGTGACTCTGGTTACTCCTAGTTGCAGGGCCCTGGGAAGTGGTGAGCTCTAGGCAAATCTACCAGGTGTCCAGAGCATTTGGCAGTAGCAGTAGCAGGATGTGTGCATTCCCAGGGGAGTGAGAGCCACAACAGCTAGTGATCGATTGCAATGCCCTCCTCTGAGGTGATTGGAACCACAGGTGGTACCTGTTCAGAGACTGCTAGTGGTAGCGGGTCATGATCGTCTCTAGAGCCAGTGATAACTGTGGTGGTTTGCCCCCTCCACCTGTAGACCATGCCTGAAGCAACCTGTCACTTAGCCCACATAGGAGGTGCTGTACAGGTTGTTCCTAGTTGCAGGGTCCTGGGAATTGAAGAGATCAGGCATAAGGGCACTGCCAAGAGCACTTAGCAGTGGGAGCAGCAAGGCTGGTGTGTCCCCAGGAGTGCAAGAGTACCCACAAGTGGTGTTCAGTCACAGTGGTCTCCATGGTGCCCTTGAGGTGACTGGGGCCACAAGCGGTGCCTATTCACAGACCCCTAGTGATAACTTGCCATTCCCACCTCTGGAGCCAGAGATAACTGTGGTGGTTTGCCTCTGCCTCCTGTAGACCATGCAGCAAGTATCTCATCCTTCTTATCCCCTATGGGATGTGCTGCACAGGGTGCTCTGAGTTACAGGTTCCTAGGAAGGGACAAGCTTCTGGGCACTTCCCAGAATATTTGGTAGCAGCGGCTGCAGGGCAGGTGTGCTCCCAGGGGAGTGAGAACAAGAGCAGGTGGTGTTCCATCGTAATGTCCTCTGTAGTGCCCTCTGAGGTGATTGGGGCTGCGAGTGATTTTTGTTCAGGTATCTTCTGTGGCAGTGGGTCACATCCACCTCTGCAGTCACGGATAACTGAGGTGGTTTGCTCCCGCCCCCTGCAGGCCACCAGGAAGCACCCTGTCCCACTTAGACCACTCAGGAGGTGCTGCACCAGCTGCTCCTAGTTGTATGGACTTAGTGGGGAGACAGCCAACAAGTGTCTGGGTGCTGGCCTGAGGGTTTGGCAGTGGCAGCTGCAGGGCAGGTGTGGTCTCAGGGGAGTGATAGCAACAGTGTTTAGTGCTAGGTAGGCCCTGTGTCACATTTAGCCCCCTGATGCCCTTAGCCCACACTAGAGGTGCCTCCCCATGGTAGCCTGCACAGGAAGTGCCCAATCTCCCATATATACGAGCAAGAGTCTTATGGATGGTTGTGCCTGAGACGCCCAGTCCACCGCAGGAAAGCAAATGGCCTCCATGTTGTGGGCAGTCTGCACCCCAAGAAACCTGGTCTGCCATGGTCTAGCAAGCTGCTTTCCGTCACAGGTGGGCTGTAGCCAGAGACACCTGATCCACTGCAGCAGCCTAGCAAGTGGCTTCTGGTCCCGGCGGCATGGGTGGGCTGTGTCTGAAAGACGCCGGGACCCCAGAGGTCTAGCAAGCAACCTCCAGCTGCCCTTGGTTTACACTGAGTCACCCCACCCTCTATGAACACGCCTCCAGCTGCTGAAGGTTTGTGCTTCATCTGCCCAGCCCTCTGGGATCCCGCCCTCTGTGCACACTCTGGTGCAAGGAGTTTCCTGTGGCGGTCAGCCCCTCCTTTTGTCCTCCCCAACAATGGCACCTTGCCTCACCTGCAGGTCCGGACCTTCTCCCGGGTTCCCTCTGTCCTGGTACTCCACTCCCCAGCCCTTAGAGTATCGTTCCCCCACCCATGGTGCACTGCTCCTTAGACGGTGTCCGTACTGCCAACCCCAGCCCTTTCCCAGGGACTGACCTCCAGAGCCTAAGTCTTAGCTCCCAGCCCCCGACTGAGCATCTCAGGCTGTCGTGTCTATGCTGGTGTTGGTGTTCAGATCTCTGAGGCTCTCACTCCACCTTGCCATTCTCAGTCCAGCTGCTGCACTTTTCTCAGGCTTTGATGTCCTGAGACACCTTTGATGTTTCATATACGAATTGTTTTAAAAGTGTTCTTGTTGAATTATTTTGAGTGTTCTCGTTATCAGAGTAATTGTAGATATATTTCAAAGTAAAACTGATAATTTTTAAAGGCCTGAGTACTTACTGACCTAAGAAGCAATTGTATGAATCAGCTGGTCTTTCAGTCGGTTAGGTGGCTTCCTAGGGGTGGGTTCCTTTTCTCCTTCATAGCTCCTTCCCAGAAGTGCACGTGCCTTCCCTTTTTTTTTTTTTTTTTTGAAAATACATGGAGGCCTTTATTTTTTATTTTTTTTAACTTAATGAATTTTATTTCAATTATAGGTGTACAAAAATCATCACAACTCAATTTGATAGATTTTGTGTCCCAAATCCACAGTGTGTCCCTCCACCCCCCAGATTGTCTTATTTGAAAAACCAAGGTTTTCCAAAGTCTGTGAGTCATTGTCTGTTCTGCAAAGAAGTTCGTTGTGTCTTTTTAGTTTCCACATGTAAGCGGTAGCATTGGGTGTTGCTGTCTAATTG
>PVHT020001751.1:19604391-19632109 GCA_004024745.2 Catagonus wagneri
TTTTTTTCCATCCTCTCACTTTCAATTTGTATGTGTCTCTAGAAGTGAAGTGGGTCTCTTGAAGACAGCATGTATATGGGTCTTGTTTTTGTATCCATTCGGCTAATCTATATCTTTTGGTTGGGGCATTCAGTCCATTAACATTTAAGGTAGTTACTGATATATTCTTATTGCCATTGTATTAACTGTTTTGGGTTTTTGTTGCTCTTTTTTCTTCCCTATTGTTGTCTCCTCTCACAAGATGACTATTTTTAATGACGCATTTGAGTTGATTTTTTTATTTGTTTGTGTATCAATTTTAGACTTTTGGTTTGCAGTTACCCTGAAGTTTTGATATAGGAGTCTATATAAAAACGAGATTGTTTTAAATTGTTAGTTTCTTAATTGCACGTGTGTCTCCAGTGACCTGCATTTGTGCTCTCTTTTCATGATTTCTGATTTTGTTAGCATAATTGTGCATGGATGATTTAGCATCTTTACTGTATATATGCCTTTACTGGTGAACCGTATAATTTGTGGTGTTTTTGTTTCTGGTTGTGTCCTTTTCTTTTCTGACTAGAGAATTTCCTTTAGGATTTGTTGTAAAGCTTGTTTAGTGTTGCAGAAATGTCTTAGCTTTTGCTTATCTGTAAAGGTTTTGATCTCTCCTTCAAATCTGAATGAGAGCCTTGCTGGGTAAAGCAATCTTGGTTGGAAGTTTTTTCCTTTCATCACATTAAGTATATCATGCCACTCCCTTCTGACCTGCAGAGTTTCAGCTGAAAAACCTGCTTTTAACCTTATCGGGGTTCCCTTGAATGTCATTTGTTTCTTTTCCCTAGCTGCTTTCAATATTTTCTCTTTGTCTTAAATTTTGGTCATTTTGATTAATATGTGTCTGGGGGTGTTCCTCCTTGGGTTTATTTTATATGGTACTCTTTGCGCTTCCTGGATTTGAGTGAATGGTTCCTTTCCCATATTAGGGAAGTTTTTGGCTATTATATCTTCAAATATTTTTTCTGTCCCCTTCTCTCTCTCTTCTCCCTCTGGCACCCCTATAATCCGGATGTTGGTGCGTTTAACATTATCCCAGAGTTCTCTGAGACTCTGCTCATTTCCTTTCAATCTTTTATCTCTTTTCTCTTCTGTGTTAGTGATTTCCACTAATCTGTCCTCCACCTCGCTGATTCATTCTTCTGTCTTCTGTATTCTACTGTTGGCTGCTTCTAATGAATTTTTTATTTCAGTTATTGTATTTTGCATCTCTTCTTGTTTAATTTTTACATCTTTCATTTCCCTGCTCAGTGTTTCCTATAAATTATCAATCTTTGTCTTCAGTCTATTTCCAATGCCCTGCATCATCTTCAGCATCAACAGTCTAAAGTCTCTTTCTGGGAGGCTGATAATCTCCTCATCACTGAGCTGTTTTTCTGGGCTTTTCTCTTTCTCCCTTATCTGAGTTACAGTTTTCTGTCTTTTCGTTTTATAGGTTTTTGGTGTGGTGAGCTTTTTGTAGATAACAGATTTGTAGCCTCTTTTAGTTCTGGTGTTTGCCTCCCTTGTGGCTAAAGTTGGTATGGGCGGGGCTTGCTGTAGGCTTCCTGATGGGAAGGAGTGATGCCTGCCCACTGGTAGGTTGGGTTGATTCCTATCTCTCTGATGGGTGAGGCTTTGTCTCTGTATGAGATTAGAGGCTGGCTGTGTGCCTGAGGGGTCTTTAGGTAGCCTGTTTACTGATGGGTAGGGTTGAGATCCCACCTGGATTATTGTTTGTCCTGGGCCTTCTCAGTGCTGATGGGAGGGACCAGATTTTCCCAGAAATGGCCCCTCCCGAAAAATGCAGGCTGATGAATATTGCCGAGAGCTTCACCTCCACTGCCCTTCCCCCACAACAAGCCACAGTCACCCCTATTTTCCCAGGAGATCCTCCAAGAATTGCAGTCAGGTTCCACCCAGGTTCCTAGGAGACTTTGCTTTGCCCTGGGACCCAGTGCACGTGAAAGTCTGTGTGTGCCTTTCAAGAATGGGGTCTCTGTTTCTCCCCGGTCCTGTGGAGCCCCCTGCATGCAAGCCCTGCTGGCCTTCAATGCCAGATGCTCCGGGGGCTCTTTCTCCCTGTGCTAGGTCCCCAGGTGTGGGGATTTGACATGAGGCTCAGAACTCTCAGCCCTGTAGCTGAGTCTCTGTGATACAGTTAACTTTCAAGTCTGTGGGGTTTCCCACCTGGGTGGTATGGGGTTGCTTCTATTGCATAATCGCCCCTCCTACCTCTTGATGTGGTCTTCTCTTTGTCTTCTGGAGTAGAATATCTTTTTTGGAAGTTTACAGTCCATTTGGTTGCAGGTTGCTCAGCATTTGCTTGTTTTTTTGGGAGAGAAGTTGAGCTCCAGTCCTTCTATTCCGCCATCTTAATCCAATCCTTGAAGAATGACTTTGGAAGTATTCCTTTCTCTACAATTTTTTGGAATAGTTTGAGAAGAATAAGCATTCACAGTTCTTTAAATATTTGGTATAATTCATCTGTGAAGCCATTTGGTCTTGGACTTTTGTTTGGGGGGAGTATTTTTTATTACTGATTTAATTAGTGGTAATTGGAGTCTGTTCATATTTTGTATTGCTGATTCAGTCTTATGTGATTGTACATTTCTAGGAATTTGTCCATTTCTTCTAGGTTTTCCATATTATTGATGCATAATTATTCAGAGTAATGTCTTACTATCCTTTGCATTTCTGTGTTGATTTTAACTTCATTTCTGATTATTTGGCCCCACTGTTTTTTTTTCCTTTATAAGTATGGCTAAAAGTTTATCGGTTTTGTGTATATTTTCAGAGAAGCAGCTCTTACTTCCTTTGATCTATCCTTCCTTCTTTCTTTCCTTTATTCTTCTCTTTCTGTCCTCTCTTCTATTTCATTCATTTCTTCTCTAATGTTTCCTTCTACTAATTTTAGGTTTGTTTGATATAATCTTTTTAAGTGTAAGGTTAGATATTTTATGATTTTTCTTTTTTCCTGATGTAGACATGTATCATTATAAACTTCCTTTCTGGAACTGCTTTTCCTGCATCCCAAAGATTCTGGATCACTGTTTTTTTGCTTTTGTCTCCATGTCTTTTTATTAATTTCCTCTTTGATTTCTTCCGTGGCTCGTTTGTTGTTCAGTAGCATATTGATCCGCCTACATGTGAGGTTTTTTTTTTAAATAGTTGATTTCTACTCCAATAGTGTCATGGTCAGAGAAGTTTATTATGATATCAATTTTTTCAAAATGTATTAAGACTTGTTTTATGGCTTAGAATGTGATCTGTTCTGGAGAATGTTCCGTGTGCCCTGAAAAAAAATGTGTGTATTCTGCTGCCTTTGAATGGGATGGTCTCTCTATATCTATTAAGTACATCTGATCTAATGTGCTTAAGGCCTATGTTTCTGTATTGATTTTCTGTCTGGATGATATACCTATTTATGTAAGTGGGGTGTTAAAGCCCCCTACTATTGTATTATTGTTAGTATCTTTATATTTGGTAATATTTGCTATATGCATTTAAGTACTCCAGTTTGTGTGCATAAGTATTTACAAGTGTTATATACTCTTACATCAATCCCTTTATCATGATGTAATGTCCTTTTTGGCTTTTGTTACAGACTTTGTTTTTCCATCCCCTCATTTTCAATCTATTTGTATTTAGATCTGAAGTGAATCTTTTGTAGGCAGCTGGAACTTGTTTTTGTATCCATCCAGCCACTCAGTTTTTTTATTGGAACATTGAAAGTACTTATTGATAAGTATGTACATATTGCCATTTTAAAAATTGTTTTGGAGTTTTTATAGTTCTCATTTGTTCCTTTCTTGTTTTCCTCTCTTCAGTTGTGATGACTGTCTTAATGTTATATTTGGATTCCTTTATCTTTGTGTGTGTGTGTGTGTGTGTGTGTATATATTATAGATTTTTGGTTTGTGGTTATCTTGAGATATATAGTGACATACACAGGTGATTGTTTTAAGTTGACCATGTCTTAAGTTTAAACATATTCTAACAACCCTGGAGATGAGCAATATGCCCAATAAACTGTTCACAATAATGACCATAAAAAATACTCAACATACTAGGAAGAAGAATTGGTGAACACTGTGAGAGTTTTAACAAGGAGTTAGAAAACGTAAAGAACCAAACATAAAAATAGAGTAACAAATAAAAAACACACTAAAAGGGATCAAGATTAGATTGGATAATAGAGAGGAATAGATCAGTAAACTGGAAGTCGGAGTAGTGGAAATCACCCATGTTGAAGAGAAAAAAGAAACCAGAATTTTAAAAAATGAAGGCAATTTTAAGATATTGCTTGGAAAACATCAAGCATAATAATATTCATATTAGAGAGGCCCCAGAAGGAGAAGAGAGATAGATAGAGGCAGAGAACTTATTCGAAGTGGATTTGACTAAAGACGTACCTAACATGGGAAAGGAAACAGATATCCAGGTCCAGAAAGAACTAAGAGTCCCAAAGAGATTCACACCAAGATCCATTATAGTTAAAGTAGCAAAAATTTAAAAAAAAAAGGAATATTAAGAGCCCCAAAGCAGAAGCAACTAGTTATGCATAAAGGAACTCTCATGAGTTTGTTAGTAGACTTTCAACAGAAACTTTACAGGCCATAAGGTAGTGGTCCAATATTTTAACGTGGTGAAAGCAAAAAACCTGCAGCCATGAATATTCTACCCAGCAAGGCTGTAATTCAGAATTAAAGAAGAGAGAAGGAAGGAGCTTTACAGACAAGCAAAAGCTAAAAGAGTTCAACAGTACTAAACGAGCTTCCCAATAAATGTTATAGGGACTTCTCTAAGTGAATAAAGAAAAGACCACAACTAGAAATACAAAAATTACAAAAGGAAGAATCTCATTGGTAAACACAAACACACAGTAAAGTTAGCATATCAGTCAATTACAAAGCTAATAAAAAGGTTGAAAGACCAAAGTAGTAAAATCTATATTCATCATAAGTAGTTGAGGTTTACACAAAACTAAAAGATGTAAGATATGCTGTCAAAAACATTAAACTTGGGGGAGGAGGAGTAAAAAATGCAGGGATCTTTAATGTAGGCATTTGTTGTCATGCACTCCCTCTCAGAACTGCTCTCACTGCATCCTATAAGTTTTGGTGTATTGTATCCACATTTTCATATATTTCAAGATTTTTCCTCCTTTGATTTCTTCTTACATTTATTGGTTGTTCAGGAGATTCTTAGTATCTTTAAGTGTCTTTATACATTTTTTGTTCTTTTAAAAAATTGTTAAATGAACTTTAATTTTTAGAATAGCTTAAGATTTACATAATGTGATTTAGTATGGAGAATTTCTATAATCTCTATACAGTTTCTTCTGAAATTAATACATACATTATGTATGATACATTTGTTACCATTAATGACTGAATCAGCATTACTGTTGATTCACTATTATTAACTAAAGACCATACTTTATTCATATTTCCTTAAGTTTTTATCTTCTTAGTTCATTGTTAGGAATTGAGTTGATGGTTATTATAACTGAATTGTAAGAGTTCTTGATATATCCTAACTACAAGTCTTTTGTCAGATACCTGTTTTGCAAATATCCTATCCCTTGTCTTGTATTTTTATAAGTTGGTTTTTTTTTTAAACAGAAATGTTTTAATTTTTGATAAAGTCCAATCTCATTTTTCTTCTTTTATAATTTGTGCTTTTTGTGTCCTAAATTAGAATTTTTTGCCAGGAGTTCCCATTGTGGTTCAGCAGGTTAAGAACCCAACTAATATCTATGAGGATGTGGACTCATTCAGTGGGTTAAGGATCCAGCATTGCTGCAAGCTGAGGTTTAGGTCACAGATGAGACTCAGATCTGGCATTGCTGTGGTGTTGGCTGGCAGCTGCAGTTCCCTAGACTGGGAACTTCCATTTGCCACAGGTGTGGCTGTAAAGTGGGGGGAAGAGAATTCTTTTCTAAACCTAAGGGGTCACTAAGAGTTGTTCTAAGGTTTTTCTTACAGAAGTTGAGTAATTTGAGCTTTTATGTTTTCATGAGTTTTTGTGCATGACCTAAGGGTCAAGGTTCATTATTTTGAGAATAATTTGTTGAGAAGATTATCCTTTCATTATTGAATTGCCTTGCCACCTTTGTTGAAAATCAGTTGCCCAGATATGGTTGGATCTATTTCTGGAATCTCTGTTCTGTTCCATTGATCTGTATCCTGTCCTCATGCTAATGCATTGTCTTGATTAGTATACTTTTGTAATAAATCTTGAAATCATGTAATTTCTTTTAATTAGTGTTGAAAGTAGCTTATCTTTTGTGTCCATTTATTTGTAACTCCTTTTTATCTTGTAGGCAGCATGTGGTTGAATTTTCCTATTATTCTAATCCATCTGACAATCTCTGATTTTTTAATTAGGAGGATTAGACGATTACATTTAATGTGATTATTAATAATGGTTGAGTTTAACTCAGTTAACTTGATACTTGTTTTTTATTCACACATATTCATGTTCTTCCTCTTTATTTTCTCCTTCTCTTGAATACTTAAAAGCTTTTATTTCCTTTATTGTCTTTTTCTCTACACTTTTTGTATACACTTTATCATTTATCAGATACACCTTTAACTTATCATTGTCTACCTTCAAGTAACAGCATTTTATGAATAGTGTAATAAATTTTCAGCGGTATATTTCTCTTCTGCCCTTTTTGATATTGTTACCATACATTTTACTTACAAAATCCATACTACATTGTTACTTTTTTTGCTTTAAAGAGTTAATGAACTTTCTAAATAAAAAAAAAAAACTTTGTGGAGTTCCTCTGTGGCTCAATTAGTTAAACATCTGGCATTGTCTCTGCTGCAGCTTAGGTTGCTGCAGTGGCGCAGGTTCAATCCTTGGCCCAGGAATTTTTAGGTGCTGAGGAGCTCAGCCAAAACAAACAACAACAAAACACTTTGTATTTTATTACACATAAAATTTATCCTAATTTTTTAAAGTGTACAGAGTTCAGTATTGTTACATACATTCACACTGTTGTGTAACCAAACTACAGAACTCTTTGTTCATCTTGCAAAAACTGAAAGCCTATGTCCAATAAAAAAAATAATAACTCCCCATACCCCTCCCTCTGACCCCTGGCAACCACAATTCTGTCTCTGATTTTGACTACTCCAGGTAGAACATAATACAAGTAGAATCATATACTATTTGTCTATTTGTAGCTAGTTTATTTCACTTAGCATAATGTCCTCAAAAGTCCATCCATGTTGTAGCGTATGTCAGAATTTCATTTTTAAGAGGCCATGTTTTCCTACAGTGAATGGTCTTGGCATCCTTGTGAAAAATCATTTGGCTTTTATATGCAAGGGTTTATTTTGGGGCTTTCTATACCATTGGTGTTTATGATGTTTATGTTGGTATTAAACTGTTTTGATTACTATAGATGTGTAATAAGTTTTGAAATCAGGAACTTGGTTACTTTTATTCCAAAGTACTTGATTCTTTTTTGGTGGTATTATTAGTAATTATTTTCTTAATTTCTTTTTAGGAATGTTCATTAGTAGTATATAGAAACACAACTGATTTTTTGGTGTTGATTCTATATCCTACAACTTTTCCAGATTTATTCTGACAATTTTCTTGTAGAATCTAGTCTTTTCTAAATACAAGATAATGTCATCTGTGAACAGATATCATCTCCCTTTTACTTTTTAATTTATATGCCTTTTATTTTTCTTCCCTAGCTGTTCTGGCCAGAACTTCCAGTATGTTGAATAAAAGTGACAAAAATGAGCATCCTTGTCTTGTTTCTAATCCTAGAGGGAAAGCTTTCAGTCTTTTACCATCGAGTTTGATGTTAGCTGTGGGCTTTTCATGTATGGCTGTTACATTGAAGTAGAATCTTCCTGTTGTTTGTTAAGTATTTTTGTCATAAAAGTGTGTTGAATCCTGTCAAATATTTTTCTGCATTAATTAAGAGGATAATCCCTTCATTCTATTTAATGTGGAGGGTTAAATGATTGATTTTCATATGTATTCTTGCATTTCAAGAATAAATCCCACTTGGCCATTGTGTATAATCCTCCTCAGTTTGCTGTTATTTTGTTGAGGATTTTTGCATCAGTATTTTTCAAGGATATTAATCTGAATTTTCTTATACTGTCTTTGGCTTTAAATATCTAGTTAATGCTGGCCCCATAGATTGATTTGGAAGTTGTCTGTCCTCTTCAGTTTTGGGAGAGGAACTTGAGGATTAGTGTTAATTCTTTAAATGTTTGGTAAAACTCACTAGTGAAGCTCTCTTGTCTGGGATTTTTCTTTGTTGGGAGATTGTTGATTTATTCTATTTAAATTTCTTATTTCTTCATTATTCAGTTTTGGTAGATTGTGATACTCAGGATATTCATTTCAACTGTTATCCAGTTTTTTTGGTGTACAATCTTTCAGGGTATTCTCTTATGACCTTTTCTTTTTCTGTGGTATATTTTCTTCCATTTATAATTTTATTTCTATTAAATCAGTTGTACTGTCCCCTGTTTCATTCCCGGTATTAGATATTTGAGTCTTCTCTTATTCTTAGTCTAGCTAAAGTTTTGTCAATTTTGGTGATCTCTTCAAAGAACAACTCTTGGTTTCACTGATTTTTCTGTACTGTTTTTCTAACTTCTGTTTCATTGACTCTGCTGTATTCTTTATTGTCTATTTTCAGCTAGCTTTGGGTTTAGTTCCTTTTTCTAAATAAGTTGTAAAGTTATTGATTTTATATCCTCCTTCCTTTTTAATGTAAACATATATAGCTATAAGTTTCCTTTAGCACTACTTTCATTGTAACCCTTACATTAGGGTGTGTTGTGTTTTCATTATCATTTGTCTGAAGATTTTTCCTCATTTATATTTTGATTTGACTTGTTGAATATTTGAGTATGTTCATTTCCCATATATTTTTGGATTTTCCTATTTTCCTAATGCTCCTGATTTCTAGTTTCATTCCACTGTAAACAGGAAACATACTTTGTATGACGTTAGTCCTTAAATTCACTGACTTGTTTTTTGTGGCCTAATATATGATCTGTTCTGGATAAGTCTTTTGGGTCAATTTGGTCTACAATGTTGTTCAAGTACTTTTCCCTTATTGCCCTTCTGTCTGGTGTTTCTTCTGCCTCTAATTCATTACTGAAAGTAGGGTTTTGAGATCTACTCTTATTGTAGAGCTATTTTTCCTACCATTTCTGTCAATGTTTACATCATACATTTAGTAGCTCTGAGGTTTGGTGCATATATATTTATGCGCTATAGCTCCTTGGTGAGTTGATCTTTTATTGTTATATAATGTCCTTCTCTGTTTCTTTTAATGGTTTTTGACTTAAATTCTATTTTGTCTGACACTATTTTAGCCACCCCATTCTCTTGGTTACTGTTTTCATAGAGTATCTTTTTCCGTTCCATCATTTTCAATCTCTGTGTGCCCTTAGCGCTAAAGGGAATCTCTTGTAGACAAAATATAGTTAGATCTTTTTTAGCCAGGCTTCCTGTTTATGAGCTTAATCTATTTACATTTCAACCTATAACTGATAGGAAAGAACTTCCTATTGCAATTTTGTTAATTGTTTTTGTCTTAAAGCCTTTTTGTCTCTCATTTAAATGTCTTAATTTCCTAAAAGTTTCAGTCCTGCCTCTTCTCCAGGCCTTAGGTATTAGATTTTATTCCTCTGCCCATAATCTCTTGATCATTGGTCCTCATGGTTCTGCAGACCCCCTGCAGCTGTCACATGCAGCAGTACCCACCACTGCTTTCAACAGACTCCAACCTGATAACTGAACCATGCCACTATTCCATCAATGCTCTGAGACAGGCAAGACAGAAGCCAGTCCCTCGGGTGCTCCTAGGGGAAGTCAGAATACCCCAAGCAAGTTCACTCTTTTATTTCAATCCTGAGGACAAAGCCACAAAGTGAAGGGCTTCCTTCTACTTTGTCTAGGAGTGGGAGAGGAAAGGGAAACATAAATGCCATTAAACCTCCTACCATTGTGAATATGGCTTTTCCTTATGTGTTTACTTGGTTGCCATCAATGCTAAATTGGCCTTTAGAATTATAACAATTATACATTGGTCTGTATGTTGTATATTCAGTGTTTCAATGGATGTTTCTTGGTGGACAAGGGCACCAAGTTTCCTAATCTGCCATCTTGTTAACACCATCCTCAGTTATACTTTTTATACATTTTTTAGGGCTGCACATGTGGCATATGGAAGTTACCAGGCTAGGGGTCAAATCAGAGCTCTAACTGCTGGCCTATGCCATAGCCACAGCAACACCAGATGCGAGCCACATATGTGACCTACACCACAGCTCATGGCAATGCCAGATCCTTAACCCACTGAGCAGGGCCAGGGATTGAACTTGCATTTTCATGGATACCAGTCAGGTTCACTATCACTGAGCCACTATGGGAACGCCATTTTTTTTTTTTAGGCTTAGTTGATTTACAGAATGTTTAAAGTGTACAGCATAGTGATTAAAAATTTTTATGAACTATACTCAAAGTTGTTATAATTGGCTATATTCCTTGTTCTGTACAATATATACCCTTGTAGCTTATTTTATAATAGTACCTCATACATCTAAATTCCCTATTCCCATATCCCCCCTTCCCTCTGCTGGCACAGCGTCTCATTGTTGATACCAGCCTTCTGGTGGGTGGATTAAGTCCTGGCATGGCAGACTGCAGGGCTGTGTTGATCCTGGGGCCAGTGTCTGCCACTGGTGCACAGAGCTGGAGCCCAGGATCTCTGGCTCCAAAGCTCTGGGGATCCCAGGACAAATGCCTGTGCACTTGTGAGTGGGGCAGGGTCTTGAGCCCTCTGGTGGGCAAGGCCATGTTTCAGGCTGGTGGTGGAGTGGGCTTTGTCCCCACCCAGATAGTTGCTTGGCCTGAGGCTTCCCAAAGTACTGGTGCTAACACGCTGGTAGGTGGAGCCACGACCAGATGCTAATAAGCTAGAAGAGGAGCTTCCCAGTACAGTGTCCACGTGGTAGAATGGGTTTCCAAAACTGGCTGCTGCCAATGTCTATGTCCTCAGGATGAGCTGCAGTAGCTTTTTGCCTCTTAGGGATCAGCAGGTGAGTCTGACATGGGCTCCTTTCAACAACTGCTGCTTCTTCATGGCTTCCGGAGCATGTGAGATTTTGTGTGCACTCTTCTAAGAATGGAATCTCTATTTCCCATACCCCTCTGAGTCTCCTGAAAGTAAGCCCCACTGGCCTTTGACATTTTGGGGGCTTTTCTACCCAGTACAAGACCCCCAGGCTGAGTCCAGTGTGGGGCTTAGTCCCATTGCTACTTGGGAAGAACCTCTGTAACTGTAATTTACCTTCCATTTATGGGTCACCCATCTTGGGGTATGGGTTTTGACACACAGCAACTCTGCTCCTTCTACTTACCCTGTGGTTCCTTCTTTATGTCTTTAATTAGAGAGGATCTTTTCTGTTAGAACACTCTATAAGTAGTTGTAATTTTGGTGCACCCATGGGAAGAGGTAAGTTCAGGGTCTTTCTAGTCTGCCATCTTAGCAAAAACTCTTAAGTCTTTCCCAATTATCTTTTAAAGAGAATTTTTAAAAGAAGAACTCTATTAATACATTACTATTCTGATACTTTTTTTTTTCTTTTTTATGTGTATGTCTGTAGACTCAGGTTTCCTTCTGGTACCACTGTCCTTTTGCATGAAAGACTTTTTTAAACATTTTTTTCCAAGTACAAGAAGATCTTCCTGAACTTAATAACTTCTATCCTAAAGTTCACTGGTCCTTTTTCTCCATTGTCAACGTTGCTGCAGAGCTCACCTTATTAATTTTTACCAGGATTACAAATTTGTTCTTCCTCGCCATGGGCAGTGGCTGAATTTTCTACTCAGTTCTTTACCTTTCATGGTTTCCTAGGAGTCTCACCATGCAAAAGCTACTTAAGTGCCTGCCATGTATTTGAGAGAATTATGTGGGCAGACTTTGAGGTTTCCTACCTGGAAATTTCTACCATCATAGCAGCCCTGTAGTATAATTCTTCAGCCCCGTAAGACTGCTACTTTTTGCTTTAAATCTATCCCCTGTGAACCTATAAACTGAAAAGTTCTCTCAGAAGCAAGTTGAAGATGGATCTTTAACTAGTATGCTTCTGTTCTTTCACGGATCATAACCACCTCCAGTTCCTGTTTACTACTGCTTACTCATTTCTGCCCTCATATGTAAGTTACTTAGACATTATTAGAATTAGAAATGAGTTATTTTTAAAATGTTTTCTAAAAACATTTTTAAAATGCTAGAGGCATCATTAAAAGAGAAATTACAGTAATTTAATAATGCAAAAACTAAAAATAGTTTTTATTGCTGATGTGATCATTTTTTTCCATCAAAATACAGCAAATAATAGAATTTTTTTTCTTTTGCAGGATATAGCAAATGAAGAACACAAAAAAATCGAAGTGTTAAAATCAGAAAACAAGAAGCTAGAAAAGCAAAAAGGAGAATTAATGATAGGGTTCAAGAAACAATTAAAATTAATTGATGTTTTAAAAAGGCAGAAGGTGAGTTTGTCCTAAAAAACAAAAATAAATCAGATATTATACTTTGACATTTCTACTAAGATATTTAGTAGTTCAGCTTTAGGTATGTTTTTTATTTTGACATGCATAGTCAAAAAAATGTATCTATACATGGATGCAAATAAATTAGTAATGTGGAAATAGGACTTATATACAGTATGGATATTCCTTAACTAAAGAAAATACCATATATAAAAGTAACTATTATCTTAGGGGATCAGTTTGCCTCTTTAAACCTTGAAGAGTGAAAACTGATTCCAAACCATTTTTGTTCTGTTCACTATACGAGTTACCTAGTGGTAAGAGGACTGAATTCATGGTTCTGCCTCTGTCCCTTTTTGTAGAGGTTACGAATCAAAATATTATTGAATTGTTCTCTCAACAAATTGATATAATACTACCAGTGGACAGAGGCTTTTAGAGGCTAACCTCTGAATGTAATTACTATTTTAAGTATCGTGCTTCTTGGAATTAAAGTTACACATTCATACAACAAAACTTATAATTTGATAGCATATTAGACATTTTACAAATTTCCTGATTCTGGGGTCTATTCTTAATACCATATTAGACGATGTTATTTTTTTAAAACACAGATGCATATTGAAGCTGCCAGGATGCTGTCTTTCACTGAAGAGGAATTTATGAAGGCACTTGAATGGGAAAATTGATAAGTGATTGATTGACTTTTTAACCTGAAGTGCATGGTATATATAAAGTGCAAAATATATTCTTTAACTTACTTAAATTGTAATGGTTCGAATTGCCTTTACTCTGTAAGTAACGAAGTATTTGATAATGAAATCAAAATAATTCCCTATTTAGTTTTGGGGATATAAAGTTGATAGCTAATTATTAGAAAATAGAAATATTTTGTAAAATAAAGTAATAGGAATCTAACTTTTGATTTTACTGTCTTTCCTATGACCTTCTAGCATTTTTTTCAACAGCACTGAGTATTTAGCTCTAGTTTGTAAATGACTGTTTATCTGGGAGAAAACCAGTACTTTGAAATTCCTCACTCCTTACTTTTCTCTCTCCTAGAGTAGACAGAAAAAAGGATTTTTCCTGGCCAAATCAGAGCAGTTAGGTTCCTAAACACAAACATAGGTAGAAGTGGAATGGAGAAGTTAGTCTTGAGTTTGGCCTATGATATATTTCTCTATATATATGCACTGTGGTGCAGCATTCACATCTTCAAATTATCAGTACAAAAACAATAGTGTAATGAAAAGCAATTAACTTACTTTGCAATTAATTCTGCAGCTAAAAATACTCAGTAATTTAATTTTTATCAGAAAACAAATGTTTTCACATATAAAACTTTATAAATGATGAAATACAGAGATAGTGGTTCCTATGCTCATTGTTGTGAACTGTAAAACAAAAGTTACACTGACATCTAGTGGTAACATACAAAAGTATCCAGGTTTTACCAAATGATGTATCACTTAGGTTCACAAATTTCAGTCCTTTTTCTGATATGCTTTTCTGAATTCTTCACCAAGCATATCAATATCATCCTCTTTTTTGAATACTCCCTACAAGAAGAGTATTTTGTGAGTTACTTTGAATGCCAGAATATTTCACTAAATGTTTATAAGACTAACAGATAAACAGACCTGAAATTTGTCTTCAAGATAATGAAATATTTAATATACTTACGAACTTTTTTCTCTGAAACTATGACTTTATACATATATTCAGAATATTTTTAGCATGATCTGATTTACTAATTTATCAGATCCTGTGTTAAAACTTGTCATAAATATCTGGGCTCTTCTGCTTTATTACTACAAGTACTACTGCTGTGATGGGCTGAATGGGAATTAACTTAATCCATACTGTACCCTCTACCCTTGTTTTGAAAGAACCCTACAGTACGATATAAGGTAGGTCAGGGTGAAGAGACAAAGCTTTGCCAGATTCATGCACGGCACTGGCTCCTGCCTCAGTTCTGTGTCTAATCAGCAAACATTCAATCTTGCAGGAAAAAATCCAGGTTTCAGTTAAGCCAACTAATTGTAATCCCTTTAACACAAAATTAAATATTAACTTATTATCTAAAGAATCCAAAGAATAATTTAGACCATTTGGAGCCATTAGGATCTAAAGGATAAAATCATTTTAGTTTTATCAGGCTCTTCTGTTTCCACAGTTACTCTGCTACATGAATATCTAAATCCCAAGACTCTGCCTGAATTCATAGTCTATTTTATTAAATTTATCAATTCAATTACCATTTGTCATTTAATACATCATTTAGTATTCACTAATCCTAATTAGACTATAAATTCCTAGGTAATTATATTTCTCTTTCTCCTTCCTTTGCACTGGACTAAATAAAATGTACACTTGATTCTTTTGAATGAATCAAGTATCAAATGGCATAATTTGTATATTTGAAGCATGGAAATTTTATTTACAGGAGTCCAGATGTTTATGTGGCCTATGAAACTCAACTGTTATTTTTATAGTCATAATGTCTTTCAGATATACATGAAAATTTGCCATCTTCTGGAAGTGCTTTTAAAAATCAAGGTTAACTAGTTAAAATGTAACCTCCTATTACAAAGCAGATCTGGCTCTCAGACTCAGTTCAAATATGTATCTATTACTAGTATTACCCATTACAAGGTTTTCCTGTATACCATGAGCTTTGGTATACAGAGGATCACAACTGCTTTACTTTGAGATTTCCTACACTAAAGGAAGAGAAAGAATCTTTAAAATTTCAGTTCAGTCATTCCAGCTCATACTAATGACAATGTGCCAAGATCAGTTCTCTCATTTTGGAAATGTTCAATTACTATTCCACATGCCACTGCTGCTTTGTAACTGCAAGACGTGAGTGAAACCCAGGCCCTCTGAAATCCTAATACCATGATTTTTTTCCCCACTATTAGGGGTTATGAATTAAATCTCAACTTACTTTAGGGAGATATCCTAGTAATTTTGTAGCGTGTTCTTTAAGAAGTTTTAGTCTTTCTTCTTCAATAATTTCATTAATACATCCTTGTCTTCTTTGCTGCAACTGCCATTCCTCCAGTTCACGTTGCTAGAAATGTAAATAAAATGTTTTTATTGTCACAAAACATTAATCTTTTAAGAATTTTTCAAAACTACTCTTGCAGTAAATTATATAAAACTGATAGATGTGAGATAATATATTTTACATTATATACACACACACAGTCATATTTTCACGACAGTATCTTCATTACCATGGAAAAAAGGTTCAAAGAAGTCGTTTCTTACTTAACAAATATTTATTGAGTGCCTTCAGGATTCTTCAGCTTGCATTTTTTATTTCAAACTCACTATGACTAAAACTCAAAATTCCAGCTCAAAACATAACAGCACTTACTTGTATTCCTTAGTTTCTCATATTTGAAACCTTGAGAGTTATTTTCACTTCTTCCTTCCCTCTATCGTATGTGGTCCAAAAAATCATTACAAGTCTCATTATTATTCCTTTAAAGTATTTAAACTTTTCCCTTTCTCTCTCCTTCCATTGCTCTGGTAACCTATTCATACATCCTCATCGCTTCACGCTTAAATTACTACTATCTCCTCCTGTTAAAAATTACAATAAAACGAGTTTCTGCTCTCAGTGCAAACTCCTCTTCCTATCATTTAGATTTCTCCATGCGGTATAATTCCACATGCTGTCAACTTAGAATAGCCTTCCTCTTTCTGTCTTTTATTCATCTTTTATGTATTTCCAGTTAAATCACATAGTTTTGCCATAAGTGTATTGCACAATTAGTAAGTTATACAACATTCTACAAATGTTTACATTGTACATTTAAGAAACATATTATTGGAGCTCCCACTGTGGCACAATGGGCTCAGCAGGCATCTTGGGAGCATTGGGATGCGAGTTTGATCCCCAGCCTGGCACAGCGGGGTCAAGGATCCAGCATTGCTTTAGCTGCAGATAGGATCTGATCCATGATCCGGGAGCCCCATATGCCACAGGGCAGCCAAAAAAGAAAAGAAAGTAACGTATTCTCAGTAAAGTGTTATATGTAATTGAATCTTTTGGGTATCTATATTTTATTTTCTTCTGCTATGTTAGAAGCTACCAGAATGAGCTTTTATTTGTTTTGGTTCCCTCACCAACACTCAGCAGAAGGCCTAACAGATCACTATCTATTAGGTTACAAGAATATCTTGCGATTTCTTTTTGTCTTCCATGCAGGGAAAGATCAGCATTGTGACATTAATTTATTAATCCCAGCTCTGCCACTTACTTGTCGTGAAATCTTAGACAATATATATAATCTCTCTATACCTCAGTTTCCACATCTTTAGAATGGGAGTAGTAATGATACCTAACTCAGAAGGTGAAAGTTAGTTAAAAGTTATTACTTTGCTTGTTATGAGCATAGAATAGTAAATGACATATGAAAATGCTCAATAAATGTTATTTTTACCACTTGTAATTACTACTGAAAAATATTTACAATAGCCTAATCTATATTTTTTTTCATATTTAGAGCTCTATCTTTTCAAAACACATACATTATCTCATTTGGTTCTTAAAGTATTATTTCAATTTTATGGATTAAACATAAATAGATAAATCACTTTGTCACTAAGTCACAGACCTAGTTTCCTCACCAACTCTTTTTCTTTTTTTGCTTTTTAGGGCAGAACTAGCAGCACAGGGAAGTTCCCAGGCCAGGGGTCGAATTGGAGCTACAGCTGTTAGCCAACACCACAGCCATAGCAACCCGGGATCTGTGTCTGCAACCTACATCACAGCTCATGGCAATGATGGATCCCTGACCCACAGAGCGAGGCCAGGGATCAAACCCACATCCTCATAGATACTAGTCGGATTTGTTTCTGCTGTGTCACAACGGGAACTCCCCCCCCCCACCAACTCCTAAATCCACATTTCTAACTAAGAAATCTTATCCTGGGCCTCAGAATCATTGTGGACAAAATGTAATTATATTCCCCCTCAAAATCTGTTTTTCTTTAAAGATACTCTTTCGGTAGGCTGTCACCACTCACTCACTGAAGGCAAGTACATAATAGCATTATTTATTAGTAATAGCTTCATTTTTTTCTCAACTCTTCAGGCCTAATTGGTCACCAAGCCCCATCAGTTCTGTCTTCCTAACATCTTAGAGATAGGTCCTTCTCCATTCACATGGTCTTTCACCACCCGTCACTGGGATAACTGTAATAACTTCCTTAATGATCTTCTTGTCTCAGTCCTACTCCCCTCAACATCTATCCTCAATACTGCTACTTGAGTCATCTTCCAAAGTGCAGATATTATGTAGCTTTCTTAATTATCCAGTGGGTCCCCTTGGATAAAGTCTACCTTCCTTAAAATATCAGCCAGGGCATTCATGGTCTACCTCCTCTCTGCCATACCAAGATGTCCAGATGAGTATCATTACATGCACTAGACGTATCTTTATAATCATTGTTTTTATGTATTTTTTCTCAACCAACAGCAAAACCTCACAGATGACATGGACTTAGTCATATTTATCTTCATGTTCTCAACACCAACTAATGTCTAACACAGAAAGCATCAATAAGTATTTTCTAGATGCATCAATTAATATTTAGTCAGCAAATTTATATATCATATGATTAGTAAATGGATATCTTGTATCTAGCACATAAACAAATATCAGTTAAATGTTTAGTAGATAAATAGATTAGCTGGTTACTATTCAGTGATAATTACCAGAAACAAACAAAAAGCCCAAAATACTTTTTCTTACTTTGTCTGCAAGGAACTGACTGCGACGCTCCTGAATAAGTTTTTCCACAGCCCTCTTGTGTTCTAGTTGCTTCATTCTTTGTTTCTGAGCATTCATTAATTCTATTCGATCATCCTCAGCAAATTTCGCTAGCATAGCTTTTCGAAAGATCTCTTCTTCCTCTTTTGCAGCCTGTAGTACTAGTTCCTTCAAGGCCATTTGTTCCATAAAATTTTGCTTCAATTCCTTTTGCTTTCTCAATTTCTTTTCTGCTTCTTCCTAAATAACATTTCATATAAAGTTAATTCAGTAATTGTTTCTTTACATCAGTTTATAAAGATAGGGTAAGACACAGATTGATTAAGCTTAGTGTCACAATATGAAGTAAAACTGAAAAATTAAGCCTTTTCAGGGTAACTTGCCCTATCCTTTAAAAATGTTAAAGGCATGTTACCTTTGGATTGTCTATTACTTTTTTCATTTAATTTTATTACGGTTGATTTACTGTGTTCTGTCAATTTCTGCTGTACAGCAAACTGACTCAGTTATAGATATACAAACATTCTTTTTTTCACATTATCCTCCATCATGTTCCATCACAAGTGATCAGATATAGCTCCTTGGGCTATTCAGCAGAATCTCATAGCTTATCCATTCCAAATGTAGTGGTTTGCCTCTATTAACCCCAAACTCCCAGTCCCTCCCACTCCCTCCTGGCAACCACAAGACTGTTCTCCATATCCATAAGTTTGTTTCTTTTCTGTAGATAGGTTCATTTGTGCCATATGTTTGATTCCAGATATAAGTGATATCAACATGGTGTTTGTCTTTCTCCTTCGGACTTACTTCACTTAGTATGGGAGTCTCTAGTTCCATATATGTTGCTGCAGATAGCATTATTTTGATCATTTTTATGGCTGAGTAATATTCCACTTTGTATATGTACCACATCCTCTTAATCCACTCATCTGTTATTATTATTTTAAATTTTAATATACATTTACCATCTTGTTTCTATAATCAGAATTAATACTAACTTTGAAAAGAGCTAATATAAAAATTTTTGCATATCTGAGCTTATAAAATCTGCAGTTGTAGAATTTGTACCAACTATGAATTATGCTAGAATCGTGCCTCAAACTTGATCAGATCACTGATAAATATTTTTCAGAATAATCTAGCAATGTCAATCAGAAGTAATTCAGGGAAATTCAAATTTACTTGAAGCAGTTAAAATCCTTTCCTACAAGTTTTAATGTTCCTGACATTTTATTAGGGAAGATTTCAAAAAATATAAAGAATTTTATAGTGATCACCCACTTTCGCTTTATCATCTACCTATTCAATTAGGACTAATGTAAATTTTTAAAAAATTTGCTAATCTAACCAACTTTGCTCAGTTCTAACACAAGGTCCAGGTAGGCCAGTATCTTCAAGGTATACAAAATATCACCCTTAGCAACACTGTATGGCCAAGGTTCTTACTTTCAGAGAACACAAACTATGAGGGATTTACACCAGGCCACCAGGTGGCATACAGCACTTCCAGGAAAGCCAGGGACCCAAACTCCAATCCCACTGCTCAGGTCCATTATGGTAACTCTGCTTAAGCTATCCCCAGTGACCTCATCACTGCTGTCTCATTTTGCTCACTTCCATTCACACTCTGAAGTGGGGGTGTGATGACTGATGGAGATAACCTAGGTAATATGAATATTCTAGCTAAAAGCAGAGAAATGTAGTTTTAACTTAATAGTTGTTATAATAAAGACAAATGAATTTAAAATGGGGTAGGATGTGTTAGGAGTGGGAGTGGGTTTTAAGTGAGCCAATCTACAGTATCAGTTATAGCAACTTTATTATATTAAGTACTCAACCTCTTTTTCTTCATTTATCCTATCTAATCCCCTTTTCAAATCCTACCTCCTTCACAGTCTTCTCTTAGCACTCTAACTCACACTTATCTCTCTTTTGGGGGTGTCAGACCATTTCATTTTCTACCATTTGATTTTATCCATATACACACACCTCATCTCTTCACTACAAATAAGGGTTGGGGGCAGGGAGGTAACATCCTCTCGGGCATCCCTCAACTAACAGTGGACAGAAACTGAGGGATAAATGCTTCTCTGCCTGTCTGCCTTTGGGAAAGTTCTGAAAGGCACTCCATGAATTCCTCACAAGGTTCCAGCAGAAGTAAGCCCCAGCTGTCTGCAGTGGTAACCAGGTCAGTGATGCACCTTTGTGTTGGCTTTTCTTCCTTCCCTCTTTCTCTGCCTGCTCCTCACTGCTGCTTCCCTTACCCCCTTGATAAAACACACGCAAGTCCTTGTTTAAGGCTTTGCTTTCAGAGAACTCAGACACTAAGATGTCTCCAGAAAGTTTCAAGGCTAAAAGTAGTCTTAAAGCAAATTACTTCAGTCCTCTAATGACCAAATACTCCTCAAACCATGTAATGGGTTTTAGAACATAAAAAAGAAAATTATGCAGATCATATTATATAACATAATCCTGGTCCAGACACATCAAGGCGTATATGAATACTTTTCCAACTGAAAAAATAGTGTTTTGCCAAACTCTTCCATGGTTTTGTTTTTTTTTTGTTTGTTTGTTTTTGTTTTTTTTTGGCCAGATGTCTTCATTGGATTAAACTAAAATTCATATGGGGGATGTATGCCAGGAAATACCAACAGTTCATTTGGTTCAATATGTACTAAATTTCTGTGTGTAAAAAGTATAAGCCCTTGGAGGAACTCAAAGCTGATGGACATTGTATCTCTGCCTTCAGTGAGGCTCTGACTTCCATGTAGTGCATGGCAAATAGATGCAAACTCTCTATTATAAAAACACCATGTGCCCAGCATCCCAAAGGAAAATACAATATGCCCTCTATGAATTTATTTTTAGTAAAGAGATGAGATGTGTATATATGGATAAAATCAAATGGTGGAAAATTAAATGGGAAGCAGGTATGCAGGGTTATCACTAGATAAGCGGAATATCATATAAATCCCAGATATCACAAATAAAAGGTATAATCACTAAGGGGGGGGTAACAGAATAAACATTTAATTTTCCATGTAACATTGCACTGAAGTGCATAACTTTAAAAGCTGTGGGTTTGCCAAAGAAAATTTACTTGAATAATACAAAGGGAAAGGGTGTTTAAACACCACTAGAAATTAATGACAAATATTTTAACTTACTAACTGAAATCCTAAAAATATTCTTTTCAATTATTCTTGGTTGAAGAGGCTATTTGTGGACAGTTTAGAGGATGAGATTATAACCTATCAAAATCTAACAGGCAATTTTTAAATGAGAAATATTGGAAAAAATTATCTAGGCAATCAATAACTAAGAAAACCAATATAAATTCAAGTTATGAGGCAAGACTATAGAAGTAATAAAGATGCTAGTACAAACTAAAAATCAGGAGAACATATTAGCATTTAATAATCCGGTTGATTAACACTGGGGAGAAAGATTTTACTCTGGAAAAACGTAACAAAAAGGAAAAAAAGGTAAAAACAAAATCTGAAGGAATAAAGGTCTATAGAGAGAGATTAGGAAAATAATGAAAGGTCATTTAATTGTATACTAATGAAATCTTAATGGCGCAATTTGAGTTAAAAATATGATTTCAAAAATGTAGAAAAATCAGACAAAATAAGATTATTAAGGATATATCCTCTATCAAAAGACTTCTGGACCCTGCCCCATATCCTCTCAGCCTCACCTGTGATGTCAGTTACAGCTGTGGAAAAATGTTGTGAGGGCTTAGACTGACTCATCTGATAGCTTCCTGAAGTACAGGAGTGTGTGTTAAGCAGGGAAGTTCCTCAAAAAACTGAATACAGAATTACATATGACCCAGCAGTAACACTGCCATGTATACACCCAAAAGCGTTTGAAGAAGATATTCAAACAAAAACTTGTACATAAATGTTGATAGCAGCAGTAATCACAATAGTCAAAAAAAAAAAAAGGTGGAAACAAACCAAATAGCCATCAACCACTGAATAGACAAACAAAATGTATATCCATCCATACAACGGAATGTTATTCAGCCAAAACAAGGAAATGAATTACTGATACATGTTACAAAGTGGATGAACCTGCAAAATATTATTCTAAGGAAAAAACATCCTAACACAAAAAGATCACATATTATATAATCCTATTTATATGATATATCCCGAGGAGCCAAACTCATAAAGACAGAAAGCAGATTGGTCACCAGGGGCTAGGAGAGTACGGAAAGAGGAGTGACTGCTTAATGTGAGGTGTCCTTTTGGAGGTAATGAAAATGTTTTGTAACTAGATAGAGATGATGGCTGCAAAACATTGTGAATGTACTCTGTTAAAATAGTCAATTTTATAAAATGTGAATTTTTCCTCAATTAGAAAAACACTTTGTTGAAGGAGAACTATACAAACCCACAGTTACGGTGTGAGTCATCAAGAATCCTCTCGCAACAACTGACACAACAACTAGACAGAAAACCAACGAGCATAGAGAAGAACTCAACAATACCATCAACCAAAAGGATCTAACTGGCATTTATAGAACATTTAACCCAAAAGAGCAGAATATATATCTTTTTCAAGTGCCCACAGAACAAATTTAAAGGAAATGAAATCATACTTAGTATATTCTCTAATCACAATGGAGTCAAAGTAGAAATCAATAATTAAAAAAAAATTTTCTGGACTTTTGGGGACATTTAAGTAATTCATTGGTCAAAGAGGAAGTTTCAAGAAAATAAATACTTCAGAATTAATGAAAATGAAAACAAGTTATCAAAACTTGCGAGATGCAACTAAAACAGTTTTGAGGGAAACTTTCACTTTGAGGGAAATATTTAGTAAAATGGATTTATAGCACTAAGTGCATGCATATAGGAAATGTCTCAAATCAATAAGTTAAGCTCCTACACCTAAAGAACACATAAAAGGAAGAGAAGGAAGTAAACAAAGAGTAAAAAAATCAAAGGAATTAAAAACAGAAAACCAATAGAAAATATCAATGAGATAAAAGGCTAGCTCTTTAAAAAAATTAATAAAATTACTACAATTTAAACCAAACATAATGGAAAAAACAAAAATCATTAAAAAATAAAAAAACCAAAAAACTCCCACAAAAAAACACGGAGGGGGTGGTACATCAGTCTTGGCAATCAATGATTTTTAGGATTTGACACCAAAGCAAAAATTTTTAAATGGGATTACATCAAACTAAAAAGCTTCTGCAGTGGTAAAATCATCAACAAAATGAAAAGGCACCTATGGAATGGGAGAAAAGATATCCAAATCCTATAACTGATAGGAGTTAACGTCCAAAACATAAAGAACTCATAAAACACAACAGAAAATAACCCCAAAAAATCCAACTAAAAAATAGGCAAAGGATCTAAACACACTGTTTTTCCAAAGATAGACAAATGGCCAACAGGTATATGAAAAGGTGCTCAAGGTGCTCAAGGTGCTCAACGTCATTAAGTATCAGGGAAGTGCAAATCGAAACACAACAAGATATTACCTTATACATGTTAGAATGGCGCCCATCAAAAAGAAAAGAGATAGTTAAGTGTTGGTGAGTATGTGGAAGAAAGGAACCTCTGACACTGCTGATGGGAATATAAACCGGTACAGCCACTATGGAAAATAGTGTGTAGGTTCCTCAAAAGACTAGACAGAACTACCATATGATCCAGCAGTCCCATTAGTGTAAATATGCAAAGAAAGTGAAATCAAGATCTCAAAGAGATAGCTGCATTCCCATGTTCACTGCAGCATTACTAACAATAGCCAAAATATGGAAATAACCTAACTGTTTATCAGCAGA
This sequence comes from Catagonus wagneri, assembly GCA_004024745.2. NCBI lineage: Eukaryota > Metazoa > Chordata > Mammalia > Artiodactyla > Tayassuidae > Catagonus > Catagonus wagneri. The sequence continues at coordinate 19,628,560 of PVHT020001751.1, forward strand.
TAAATGGGTAAAGAAAATGTGCTGTGTATGCATGTATGGGTATGTGTGTATATACACACACTGGTATATTCAGCTATCAAAAGGAACTCCTGCTGTTTGCAACAAAACGGATGGACATTGAGGGTATTATGCTAAGTGAAATAAGTTGGACAAAGAAAAACAAATACTGAATGGTAGCATTTATGTGTGGAATCTAAAGAAAAATTTAAAATTCACTGAAACAGATGGTTGAAAACTAGTTGCCAGAGGATGGAGAGTGGAGGGTGTGGAAAACAGGAAGAGGTGGTTAAAACAGTACAAACTTGCAGCTCTAATGGAAGTAAGGTCTGAGGACCTCATTTAAAACATGGCAACTAAAGTTGATAACACCATACTGTACAAATGAAATGTGCAAAGAGAATATAACTTAAAAAGATAAATATGTCAAGTGACCAATCTGTTTAACTAGATGAGGAAATCTTTTCATAATGTACACGTGTATCAAACCACCACAATGTACACTTTAAATATCTTACAATTTCATATGGCAATTATACCTCAAGAAAGCTGAAAACTGTAAGAAGATAAAAGAAAATGAAAAACCTAATGCAAGAGTGACCAAATAGGGCATTCCCACTATGGCTCAGTGGTAAAAAACCCAGCTTGTATCCATGAGGATGCAGGTTCAATCGCTGGCCCCACTCAATAGGTTAAGGATCTGGCATTGCCATGAGCTGTGGTGTAGGTCACAGATGCGGCTCGGATCCTGTGTTGCTGTGGCTGTGGTGTAAGCCGGCAGCTGTAGCTCTGATTCAACTCCTAGGAACATCCATATGCTGTGGGTGTGGCCCTAAAAAGACCGGAAAAAAAAAAAAAACGTGACCAAATAAATGAAGAAACAAACCACCAATACCAGGAGTGAAACACGGGATAGCACTAGAAACCCTGCAGACATTAAAAGGATAATAAGGCAATAGTACAAAACAGGTCTACCTACCTCGGTTTGACAATCAGACATAACAGATCACTTCCTTGAGAAAGGAAGTCATCAAAACTCACCAAATACAAAAAAAGATAATTTGAATTGCTGTATTCAGTAATTATCAAGAATATTGAATTAATATTTTAAGTCTCAAAAAATAAAACTCTAAGCCTAGATGGTTTTGCTGGAAGATTCTACCACATGTTTAAAGAAGAATTAACACTAATTCTAAACCATCTCTTCCAGAAAATAGAAAGAGGAGGAAATGTTTCCCCACTCATTTTATGAAGACAGTATTACCCTGACAGCAGTACAAACAAATGCAAACTAAAAACCAATATTCTTCATGAATATGGATATAAAAATCCTTACCACAATACTAGAAAAATAAAATCTAGCCACATATTAAAAGAAGTATATCCAATGACCAAGTGGGGCTTAATCCAGTGATGCAAGGTAGTATATATAGTATCCCCCCAAATCAATCAATGCAGTCCAACAGGCTACAGAAGAAAAAGCACATGATCATATCAACAGATGTAGAAGCATTTGACAAAATTCAGCTCCCCTTCATGATAAAAAAACTTCAGAAAAATAGTGATAGAAGAGAATGTCTCAACAAAGAGCATCTACCAAAAAACTATAATTAACAGAATGCTTTTCCCCGACAGGCAACAAAGAAAACTGATCTCTACTCTCATCATTCTTATTTAAGATAGTGCTAGCCAATGCCGAAAGTTTTAGCCAGTACAAAAATATTGAATAAAAGATGTACAGATGAGAAAGCAAGAAATAAAACTGTCCCTATCTGTAGAAGACTTGACTATGTATAGAAAAACAAACAAACCAATTTCTATAGCTACTAAATGAATTAAGCAAGGTCTTGAGATTCAAGATAAATACTAAAAACGTCAATTCCCTAGCAATGAGTATGTGGACACTAAAATTAAAACTTAAATTTCATTTACAATCAAAAAATTAAAATACTTAGATGTAAATCTAATGAAACATGTACAAGATTTGTATGCTGAAAACTATAAAACACTGATGACAAAATTCAAAGATGATCTAAATATAAAGATGTGGTACATATACAGAATGGAATACTACTCAGCCATAAAAATAAATGAAATAATGCCATTTGCAGTAACATGGATGGACCGAGAGATTACTATACTAAGTCAGACAAAGACAAATACAATATGATATCACTTAGATATGGAATCTAAAATATGACACAAATGAACTTATCTACAAAACACAAACAGACTCAGAGACATAGAGAACAGACTTCCGGTTGCCAAGGGGGAGATGGGATAGGATGGATTGCGAGTTTGAGGTCAGCACATACACACTACTACACATAGAATAGGTAAACAACAAAGTCCTACTGTATAGCACAGGGAACTATATTTAATATCCTGTGATAAACCACTATGGAAAAGAACATAAAAAAAGTATACGTGTGTGTGTGTGTGTATACATATGTGTATAACTGAAACACTCTACTGTACAGCAGAAATTAATAGAACATTGTAAATCAACGCTACTTCAATTTTTTAAAAAAGATACAGTTGACTCTTGAACAACACAGGGGTTAATCCACGTATAATATAATATATAGTTGGCTCTCTCCATGCCCACAGTTCCTTTACATCTGTGGAATCAACCAACCATGGACTACACAGTACTACAATATTTACTATTGAAAAACACCCAAATATAAGTGGACTCTCACAGTTCAAACCTATGTTGTTCAAGCAGCAACACTAAGAGCTCCTATCATGGACCAGTGGAAATGAATCTGACTACGAATGATGAACCTGCGGGTTCGATCCCTGGCCTAGCTCAGTGGGTTAAGGATCTGACATTGCTGTGAGCTGCAGTGTAGGTCACAGACACGGCTCAGATCTGGCATTGCTGTGGCTGCGGCATAGGCCAGCAACTGTAGCTCCGGTTGGATCCCTGGCCTGAGAACCTCCACATTTTGTGGGTGCAGCCATAAAAAGAAAAAGAAAAAAAAGAGGCAGCTGTAAATGGAGTCATACCATGTTCATGAACTATAAGACTCAATACAGTGAACATGTCAGTTTTCTCTAAACTGATATTCAGATTTAATATAATTCCTATAAATCTCCCAGAAGACTATTTGTAGATAAAGACAAGGTTATTCTAAACTAGGTGTAAAGGCAAAGAACTAGAACAGCTAAAACAATTTTGAAGCCTTTAACAATATAGCTAGAGTAATCAAAATTGTGTGGTGCTGGTGAAGGGACACTTACATAAACAAATGAAACAGAAATCCCAGTAACAGACATACAAATATGCTCCACTGTAGATGCGCCTTGGATCCCGTGTGCTGTAGCTGTGATGTAGGCTGGCAGCTGCAGCTCTCATTCAGCCCCTAGCCTGGGAACTTCCATATACCGTGGGTATGGCCCTAAAAAACTTTTTTAAAAAGGAAGGATATATATATTTTAAAAGCAGTCTCACACCATGCACAAAAATAAACTCTAAATGGTTTAAAGACTTAAATATAAGACAAGACACTATTAAACTCCTGGAAGAAAACATTGGCAAGACACTCTC
>PVHT020001751.1:19633109-19648200 GCA_004024745.2 Catagonus wagneri
GGGGGGGGGGGGGGGGGGGGGAGGGAATGGAGATAACTAGTGCTTTAATGATGGAATAGCAAGGAGCTCCAACTGTATTGCACGGGGAACTATATCTAATTACATGTGACAAATCCATATATGTACATGTAATTGGGTCACCACATGGTGCAGTTGGAAAATCTGACAGAAATCTGTAAACCAGCTATAATGCAAAAAAAAAGAAAAAAAAAGCAGTTGAGCATCTGCAACCTACACCGTAGCTCGCAGCAACACCAAATCCTTAACACACTGAGCAAAGCCAGGGATTGAACCCACGTCTTTATGGATACTACTCGGATTTGTTTCTGCTCACGACAAAGGGAACTCCCATGTCTTCATATTTAAATTATATTTCTTGTTTACAACATAGTTGTACCATGCTTTTGATACAATGTGTGAACTGTTGCCTGGCTCTAACTTTCTTATCCAGGCTGAAAATTTCTCTTTTAAGCATTGTGTTTATACCATTTACATATAATGTAATTAAATGGTTGGGTTTAAATCCATTATTTTTTTACTGCTTCATCTCAAAATGATACCCTTCTCTATGTTAATCATTCCTTCAGTTTCCACAGCTTACTTCTAGTTTCTTCTTATGTATTTCAGCTTGTTCTTCCAGATATAATTCCTGTCGTACTTGTTCTAAATCTTCACGTTGCCGCAGCATTTCTTCCAATCTCTGAGCCAACTATTATATTTAAAAAAAAAAAAAACATAAACATGCATAGGAATCATATGACAAATATTTCAGAATTTTTCCAATGCTAAAGAAATGTCTTTTTGAATACCGTATTCTGAAGCTGTAGCCTTTTTTCTTCACTTTCTTGAACTTTTGCCATCCAATCTTCTTCCCTTTGTTGCTGCATCTTGGCAAACTCTATGATTCTTCTATTTTCTTCTTCCATCTCCTCACGTTTCTTTTTTCTCCAGAGAGCTTGCTCTTTCTTAAACTCTTCTATATACCTTCGAGTTGTTTTCATTTTTTCTAACTTTTGTTGTCTTTCCCTAAAAAGCATAGTGAATGTAGTTTTATACATAACAGAAATAATAACAAAATACCAAAAAACAGAAGTGTCATTTCTTTTGCTTGATAATGATGTGGTGAGAAATGGCTTTCCTACTTACAATTTGTTCATTCTTTCATGTTACAAACACCTCAAGATGCCTATGTGCCATTTAATATAATGACACGTATGAATTTTCTATTAGTAAACTACTACTGCCCCTTCTCTAAGCTATGATGAAGTTTTATGCATCTCATTTCAGAAAGATCAGAAGCCTCACAGGACTTTACCTTTTAGCTGTCTACCAGTGATACTGAATAGAAAGTAAGTCCTCTTGATATGGGCTTACTTAAGAAAAACAGAGGTTTAGCCATTGTCATCTTAAGTATTTATTATCAGACAACTATCATGCGTATGAAGATAAATAAGATTTGTTCTCAGTTTATGTGATAACATTTCCTGGGGACTTACCATGTATTAGGCACTGTTTAGAGGATTTACTCTTCACAGCAAGCCTGATATAAATCTAAAATAAATGCTTAGTCATGTAAGAAATTTGGGATAAACTTACAACTGATCTTCTTCATAGATTTTCCTAACAATTTCATCAATCATGAGTTTCTCTTTCAGCAATTGCTCATAAGCTTCCTGCTTTTTCTTTTCTTGTTCTTCAAGTTGCTTCTCTAAGTCAAGACTGTACTGTGCTTTCACTTTGTTTCGTTTGTCCTCTGCAGCATTCTCTTCCTTTTTTAATCTCTCGTGTTCTGCCATCATAGTTTTGGCTATTTCAGCATCACGTTTCTATTATAAAAACAAAATTCATCCTTCCATTTTCAAATCTGAGCACAATATGACAGAAAAATTTTAACAGATGGGATACTATAAAGCCTGTTACATAAAATATTTTCACATGTGTAGGTAAAAATAAGGGTAAGTTACTGTCACCTGAAGATTTAAATGATGAGTCACACCCTAACGAGGCTTTTCTATTCCATCAAGTAGCTCTCTCTCAAGGCAATATATGATAAGGGAAAACAACTCCCCATTTGAAAAACAGTATATAAAATTGGAAAGACTTTTTAAATAATTTTTCTATATTAACCATCAAAACAGTAGTCATCTTTTTCTTCTATTTAGAAGTTAGTATAGGCAATTTTCACAAATTTTAGTTCCATTGGGTACTGGCTACTACTTAGAGTAATGATGGTACTGTCTTTTTCATACAGGACTGCTATTAAATAACTCTGAGCAATTCTTAAGTTTCTCCCAACCTAAACTTTCTTTCCTACCACTGGCCTTTGAAGTTTCCCCTTTCTTATTTATTAAAGGCCCTTTGTAATCATTTAAACTTAAAGGGTCATATATGTCACTGTGCCTGTTTTCCCAGGTTTTAATTCCGTCATTCAAGAACATTCTTTCTGAGGTAGACACAATCTTGCTTCTTGAATGGGTTAAAACTTGTTTGTTTTGAGCATTTTGAAATCATTTAATAAAATGGTTTAAAGAGGTACAATTTTAAAATTTACTCTTTACCATTATGATCACATCCCAAATGCTAGAATGGTTAGCAGCATCAAACATAAAAGAAACAGGTGAAAATGTGAAAGCTAAAGGCCATTCTTGATCTAATTGATGTCTTTAACATAGACACTGTTAATATATGACAACCTAAATTCTCTTTCCTTCTCTTTTCTTAGCACATGTTGTATAGGATCTAGAGAAAAAAACAGGAAATGACAAAAACATGTATGTACACTTACAGCAATACAGTGTTCTCATTTCACAGATAAGAAAACTAAGGCTAAGAGAGATAGGGCCAAAACTAGCATCTAAGCACCTAAACATTCTGACACCTGTCAAGTCCTAAGAGTATTTGACTTAAATTTTTGTGAATCAATTTTATTTAGAAAATAACAGAAATTCTGGAGTACCCGTTGTGGCTCAGCAGAAACAAACCCAACTGGTATCCATGAGTATGGGGGTTCAAAGCCCGGCCTCCCTCAGTGGGTTAAGGATAAGCATTGCTGTGAGCTATGGTGTAGGCTGCAGACGTGGCTCGGACCCTGCATTGCTGTGGCTGTGACTGGCAGCTGCAGCTCCCATTCGACCCCTAGGCTGGGAACTTCCCTGTGTTGCAGGTGCAGCTCTAAAAAGCAAAAAAAAAAAATAATGGATATCCTTTCAACAGCCATATTAAAATGCTAAAATTGCTTTGAATAACCTCAACTATCATATTAAAACTGCACTCTACTGGGCAAGTAGTACATTGTTTATGTTGTACTTTATTTCTGAAAGGGTAAAATAGAACTTTAAGACTTATGAAGTTCTCTTACCCTCTCCTACCATCTGCCACACCAAAGGCTATCACTGATAACAGCATTCTGTATAACCCTCAAGACTTTCTCTATACTAACACACATGAACACATATGTCACTATAGCCAGCATCTGTTCTCATTTGATGCCTGGATTACACTGCACTGGCTAAGTATTTTCTTATTACTCCTCTAGCTATATGTATATACATTTTCTTATTACTCCTCTAGCTATTTTCTTATTACTCCTCTAGCTATATGTCAACATGTGTGTGTGGATATGCAGAACACATTGTACACACAAGATGTTGCTATACACATAATTTATGTACAGGTTTTAAAAAATAAAAATGGCCTGTGAGATGTATTATTCTCGAACTTGTTTTTTTTGCAACTCGCTTTTTTTTTTCTTTGTAACATGTAATACATCCTGGCCAACTTTAAAAACCAGAACGTTTTGTCTCTACTTCTTTCCCATTAATAGCCATGTAACATTTTGAAAGGGATCCAGAAGAGAGGGAACTCTATATTACCCTATAAAATAATAAAGAAATGAGAAAAGCGAACTTAGAAGACTGTAATACCGCAATCAAAACTTCTCCTCTATCTCTAGCCTTTCTGAATGACAATGAGAGTTCAAGTGATGATGGGACCTGCTTTTAAGTATTAATAAACCCCATTTTATATTATACTGTATAATACTACTACTGAGTGTGTCTGAAACTCCTTTGCCCAAGAGTAACTATTACCCTGAACTTGGCAGTAGGTCAGGAATAAGAAAAGAGGATAAAAATAGAGGAAAACATGAGAAGAAAAGATTGCTGTTTACAAAACAGAAAAAAGTTTCTTACCTAAAGTTATAAATTAGTTTTTTAAAACATTTAAAAAATAAAAAATTTAATAACATTCTAAAATACAATGATCATGCTAACAACATGTATTGTATTGGTTTGTCAAAGAATAATCAGAGACCATTAAGAATGCTGGGAGTTACTGAATATCACTGTTTGTTCTAAGCAACCAGCTAATTCTTAGCGTCTGAAAGGCCCTAATATTAAATTACACAAGGTTCAATATCCATAATTTCCTACACCTTCACAGTCTAAAAAGTATAAAAGTATTTGGAAATCTAGCACTGTAAATTCTTTATAGTATGTAACAATTTTCTAAATTTTGGTATTTTTGGTTTTCTAAATGAAGCTAAAAATATAGAAACACAACAACCAGAAACATGATTACCATTTGCTCATATTTAATGGCATCCTTTTCAGCAATCTGAGCTGCTCTTTCTTTATTCATGTAAGCCGCTTGTAATTTCTTCTCCAATTCTCTGAGCTCAATACTGTTTTTTTTTAAAAAAAAGACCGAAATTTAAATTTAAGAACCACATATCTCTCTTTAAAAATATACATATATCTGCAATTTAAAAGAATTTTTTCTAAATATGCAAAAGATGTCTACATTTGAAAAATATTTTTTAAAAATTCCCTCCTTCATCCCAAGAAAAATCAGAATGCATGTGAACTGAGACACTGTAACTAATTTTTCTAGACAAAACAACCCTTTTATTTTCAATAATTATCACAATTTTTTTTTTTGCCAGTGGCTGGCTCAGAATAGGTTCTCTATCAGTATAGGTTAAAATTTCTATCCAGTAACTAGTAGTACTGAGTTAAGAGAATAACTGGGGCGGCGGGTGGGGGTGGGCATTAAACCTATGCAAATCACTTGTTTCATATCTAGGTTTTGCTCTCTGTAAAAGGGGTAATTTTGGTAATTAAGTTAATGTGTATAACAGTAAACACTATATATGGTAACTATTTCTTGGTGATGATCAAGAGGTAGTACATGGCCAAGTTTGCTTTGCTTTTCGGGGCCTGTTCACATATCTGTTAAAAAATGGGAATTGGCTTCAGATAATTTCTGAATTATTTTTGAATCTATTATTCTCCTAACCTTAGTGAAAACAATATGCCACACAAAAATTTTCATTTTAATATGCCAGTCATAATTCTAAATATGATAGAATATGTGAATTCTGAGTTGGAAGGTCATATATAAGTACATGTCAATTCTTACTGGAACAAAGAGGCACTCACGTAACTATAAACTCAATTTACAAGTACCCCTGCCTACAAAGAAAACAGTCATAAAGAGTAAGGGAAGAGAGATATCCCTGGTGTTACATTGTGGGTGCGTCCTGACCTTACTGTAGGTGCAAATGTACATAAACACAGACTGCCTTCTTTCATAAAAACAGTATTATAAATGAGGATCAATTTTCTCGGTTATTCTACATCTTTTACTCTATTAAGAGGATGAGATACATTTTTTACAAGGATTTTTGTTAGAGTTGGGTACTAATGCTTATGTACCAATATATAAACCCAAACAATTTATAATATCATCTCCACAAAAATATGTGCATCAAATTCCAAACAACCAGTGTTTAAATAACCTTCATTTTGAAGGACAAGAGCATTTGTTTCTATTGGCTATATATCTAGAAGTGAAGCTTCTAAGTCATAGGGTAGACTGTGTTCAAATTTAGTAGATAATGCCAATTTTCTAAAGCTTTGTTAGATTTACATTCTCATAAACAGGGCCCAAGAGCTCCCATTACTCCACATCCTCAGTAAAACCTTAGTCTTATCATAGATGTTAACCCTTCTTGTGGGTATGTAATTTATAATTGGGGTGTTACTTTACATTTCCCTATTACTAATGGAACTGAGACCTTTTCATATGTTTGAGTCATTTATATATCTTCTGTAAAGTTCTTACTCAATTTTTAAATTTTTTTCATTTTTATACTGTTTACTTATTGTTACAGAAAAGTTCTTTTTATACTCCAGATAGAAGTCTCTTATTAATCACGTGCGCTGCAAACACCTCCCTTCAGTCTGTGGTTACTCTCACAGCGGTTCTTCAGATGAAGAGGCATATTCTAATCCACCAATCTTTTCTTCACTGTCAATGACTGTTGTGTCAAGTTTTAAAAAATATTGCCCATACCATAGACATAAAGATATTTTCTTATGTTAGTCTCTCAAAGCTTTGCTATTTCACCATTAACTTTTAATTAGACTATAATCCTTCAGGAACTGATTTTTGTGTGCGGTGTGAGGGAGAATTCAAGCTCATTTTCTTCCGCATAGATGTCTGATTGATTCAGTACCATTTTATAAAAATGTCTACTTTTTTCTTTTAATTGAAGTATAGTTGATTTATAATATTGTGTTAGTTCCTGGTGTATAGCAAAGTGATTCAGTTATTACATATATACATATTCTTTTTTCATATTCTTTTCCATTATGATTATTAAAGGCTTTTGAGTATAACTCTGTGTGCTATAGTGTAGGGACCCTGTTAGCTATTTTATATACAGTATATATAATCTCAAACTCCTAATTTATCCCCTTTCCCCTTTGATACCCGTATATTCTCTATGTCTGTGAGTCTGTTTCTGTTTTGTATATAAGTTCATTTGTGTCATATTTTAGATTCCACATATAAGTGATGTCATATGGTATTTGTCTTTCTCTGACTTGACTTCACATAGTATGATAATCTCTACGTCCATCCATGTTGCTGCAAATGGCATTATTTCATTCATTTTTATGGCTGAGTAATATTCGTGTGGGTGTGGGTGTGTGTATACCACAACTTCTTTATCTATTCATCTGCTGATGGAATTTAGGTTGCTTCCATGTCTTGGCCATTATAAATAGTGCTGCTGGAGTTCCCTGGTGGCCTAGTACTTAAGGATTCAGCCCTGTCACTGCTATAGCTAGAGTTCGATCCCAGGCCCAGAAGCTTCCACATGCCACAGGCATGGCCAAAGAAATAAAATAAATAAATAGTGCTGCTATGACATTAGGGTGCCTGTATCTTTTCAAATTGGAGTTTTCTCCAGATATATGCCCAGGAGTGGTATTGTGGATCATCCCGTAACTCTATTTTCTGTTTTCTGAGGAACCTCCATACTGTTTTCAATAGTAGCTGTATCAAATTACATTCCCACCAACAGTGTAGGAGGGTTCCCTTTTCTCCACACCCTCTCCCAACATTGGTTATTTGTATACTATTTAATGATAGCCATTCTGACGAGTGTGAGGTCATACCTCACTGTATTTTTGATGTTCATTTCTCTAATTATTAGCAAAGTTGAGCATCTTTTCATGTGCCTATTGGCCATCTGTATGCCCTCTTTGGAGAAATGTCTACTTATGTCTTCCGCTCACTGTCTGATTGGGTTGCTTGTTTTTCTGTTATGGAGTTGTATATCAGCTGTTTGTATATTTTGGAAATTAAGCCCTGTCAGCCACATCATTTACAAGTATTTTCTCCCATTCTATAGGCTTTTTTGTTTAGTTTATGGTTTCCTTTGCTGTACAAAAGCTTATAAGTTTACATAGGTGCCATTTGTTTTTTTGTTTTTATATCTATTGCCTTGAGTGAATGACCTAAGAAAACATTTGTATGGCTGATGTCAGAGAATGTTCTGCCTATGTTCTCTTCTAGGTGTCATGTCTAATGTGTCTTTAAGTCACTTTTGAGTTTATGTTTATGTATGATGTAAGGGAATGTTCTAACTTCACTGATTTACATGCAGCTGTCCGCTTTCCCAGTTCTGGTTGATGAAGAGACTGTCTTTCTCCATTGTATAGTCTTGCCTACTTTACTGAAGATTAATTGAACGTAGGTGTGTGGGTTTATTTCTGGACTCTCTATCCTGTTTCAATGATCCATATGTCTGTTTTGTGCCAGTACCGTATTGTTTTGATAACTGTAGCTTTTGAAGGAGGGTTATACCTCCGGCTTTTACTTTTTCCTCAGGATTGCTTTGGAAATTATGGGTTTTTATGGTTCCATAAAAATTTTAGGACTATTTCTAGGTCTATGAAAATGTCATGGGTAATTTGATAAGGATCACATTAAATTTTTAGATTTTGCTTTGGGTAGTATGGCCATTTTAACAACATTAATTCTTCCAATCCAAGAGAATGGGATATATTTCCATTTCTTTGAATCTTCAATTTCTTTTATCAATGTTTTATACTTTTCAGCATATAAGTCTTCCACCTCCCCGGTCAGGTTTATTCCTAACTATAAACATGTCTATTTCTGAATGCTCTGCAGTGATTCTAAAATGTATATGGAAATGCACGGTAGGAATGGCTAGGCTTTCTACAAACTGCTACTTAAATGAGAAGTAACAAAATTTTACTAGATTGGTCTCTGTTTTCAAGTGTGATTTTTGCCTCTCTATTCAAATAGAATGCATGGTTCTTGAGGACAAGAACAATTTATTATATATTAATGTCAAGGAGTACTGTTAGAGACTTCTTGGAGTCTCTGCAGGATAAGAACATTTATAAAGCCACAATATTTAAGAGAACGTGGTTTTAGCACAGGATGAACAAATGGATGAATGGAAAAATAGCTCTTCTAAACTAGAAGTTCTAAGTCTTAATGCCCTCAGCATCTATTATATGCAATGAATTAACTTAGCTCCTCTAGACCTAAAATAATACCAGCTATATACTGTCTTTGAAAAAAATAACAATTCAGCCACTCAACTTACTGTGAAGCTTAGTTCTCTGATGGAACCCCAGTTGAGGAAAGATGGGATAGAAAATCCAAAAACAGATTCCAAGCACATATGTACACTTACTTCATGACAAAACTGGCAACACAGAGCCAGTTTCCATTTCTGCTAGTGCCAGTCAGTTTGGTAAATGTGCTATTTAGAAATTTCTCTAAATTTTCAAGTTTGCATAAAATTGTTTATAATACCTTGCTATGATCTACAGTGATGTCTCATTTGTACGAACTACAGTTATAGCCCATTATCCATTCCTAGAACTGGTTATATGCACATTCTCCTCTATATTTAACATTCCTGCCAGGGATTATCAATGTTATTAGCCTTTTTCAAGGCACAATTTTTGGCTTTGTTGATTCTAATTTGCTCATATATGCTCTTGCTTTATCCTACATTATTTTTAATCACTCTAGAGGGGAATTTTCTGTTTTCTAATAAGTCTAGTGGAGTCTTTTCTCAATATTTATTTTAGATTATAGCTACCCTCAAGAAATAGCTTTAGCCTTACCCTCTAAGTTTTGGGGTTTTTTTCCTATCGTAGAACTTTATTGTGGTAAAACACATACAATAAAAATTGCTATTTTAACCATTTTTAAGTGTACAATTCAGTGGTGTTAATTACATTTATAATACTATCAACACTATTTCAAAAAATTTCTTCCCAAAAAGAAATGCTGCACCTGCTTATGCAATAACTCCCCATTCTTCCCTTCCCCCCTAACTTACTTTTTGTCTCTATAAATCTGTCTCTAGATATTTCAAGTAAGTGCAATTGCATAGTATTAGTCCTTTTGTTTCTGGCTTACTTCACTCATCGTAACACTTTTCAAGGTTCAGCCATACGGCAGCATGTATCAGAGCTTCATTGCCTTTTCTAACTGAATAACATATAGACACAATAATTTGTAAATAAGATCTGCTCTTCTCCCTCCAGAACCAGCATCTGTCACTCACAATATGGGCTGCTGCCTTCAAGACTGCATCAGAGCTGGCGGGGGATGGGGTTAGGATAAGTAAAAACACCACGAACTTTTGCTACCGTTTTTAAATTGCCATGTTCTTGTTTCAGCATTCTCTTGCTTGCTATAAAACTTTGCTGTTGAGAGCTGGTTCTGATAGTTTCCTTGTTTGAATGGGAGGGCTAGAATTTGGAGCTGCCTACTACATCATTTTCCTGATGTCACTCCAATCTTACAACGTTTACTATGTGGCATTTTCATTATCATTCCATTAAAATGCCATCTAATTTCAATTTGATTACTTCTTTGGCCTACAGTCATTTAGAAGTACATTTTAAAATACCTAAACATACAAAAATTGCCTAGTTATTTTTTTTGTTACTGTGTATCTAGTTTAACTCTACTGTGGTCAGCAAACATACTACTGTATATGAATTAAAGGCTTTGAAAAATCTGATGACTTGTTCTGACACAAATGATCTATTTTCATAAATGGTTCAAATATGTTTCTTCTAACCACTAATATTGTTGAGTTTAATTTTACAGTCTTAGCATTTTCTTTCTCTTTGTGCTACCTGTCCAGTGTTTTCTCTTCTTTTTGTCTCTGTGCCTGGGGTCCCCAAGACCACCATCCCCACTCCCTGGGGTTTGATCATTCACTCAGAGGACTAACTGGACTTAGCACAGTCATACTCATGAATATGATTTATCACATGAAATACAGAGCAAAACTGGCAAGGAAAAAAAGGGCATTAGGGCAAAGTCTGGAAAATCAGCTGCAAGTTTCCAAAAGTCCTTTCCACACAGGACACACTTAATTCCCCCAGTAATGAGTTGTGACAACATGTGAGAACTGTCTGCCAGGAAAGCATGCTAGAGACTTAGCTCATTAGGGGCTGCTCATGTATGCACCCTCTGCATACCAAATACCAAAATTCCAGACTAACAGAAGGAATCAGCAGAAACAGTACTGTTTTTCCAAACAATTTTTACATTCTTATCATGGAATGGTGGGAACTTGCTTGAAATCCAAGTTTCCAGATGCCAGGCAAGGATCAAACTTGGAAAGCAGGTTTTTGAGCCTAAGGATATCAGTCTCAAGTGTGCTCTTTTCTGCAAGCCTCATCATTCCTTATTATCACATTTTCCTCTCTATTAACTTGTTGTTTATTCTTCCCAAATTTTAAGGAACAAATGAAAGAATGAGAGATATTTAACTTAAAGAAGGACATGTTTGTCTAAAGAACTAAATTTATTTCTTTTTCAATCAGATAAAAGAACTGAGATAAATGCCTAGAAATTACAGAGAAATTAATTTTGAAACAGTAATGCCCTTAATTAGGGCTGAATGAAAAAGAAAGTTCCTATCACATTCACAAGAGATGCTGAACCACAGTTGAGCAGCCACTTTCCAGAAATAAGGCAGGAAATTTATGTAGGAGCATAAAATTAAATTAGGTATCAACTAAGGTATCTCTTAAGAATAGGGTTCATGAGTCTATTTTTTATGAGGTCATTTTAAAATTTATTTTTAAAGAAAAGAGAAGAGGGAACTGATATTGATTTTAACCTTAAATATTACCACTTTATTTCTATGAATACAACCTCTTCTCTCAAATGAATATATGTAGAGGACTTAAAGCATTAAGTATTTCTAGGCAAAATATTAACGAAGTATAATGACATCAAGAAAGAAATTTCATTCTTTGGTGCTAAGCATTACATAAAAGTTTAAACATAAAGACTAAACAAAAAATTTTTGGTATACCTGTTTTCTCTTACTTGTTGCCTCATCTTTTCATCCTTTAGACTTTCATATTTTAGTTTTGCTAATTCCAAAGCCAATTTTTCTTCTTGTTCAAGCTGGCATTCCCTCAATCTTTTGTTTTCTTCTGCCTAAATAAATAAATAAATAAATGACTTTAGTCATTTGTCCTCCAGAATCGGTTATTTTTTCACCAGTGCTGAATTTGTTTTATGACAGAAAAGTTCAAATGCCTTCAAAGCAGTCAACCATTCATATTTTATTTTAAAATACAAAATATTATTTCAATAAATACTTTTTCCAAGCATTTTATCATGGAAAATTTCAAACATCACCAACAGTAAGATGTTACAACACACACTCAGGTGGTAGCCATCACTCATCTTCAACAGTTATCAATATTTTGCCAATCTTTTTTCTCTACTCTTCCACTCCACAAACATTTTTTCCTGTTCTTTTTTTTTTTGCTAGAGTATTTAAAACAGATCCTAGATATATCATTACCATGTAAATAATAGGTAAATAATTCAATATTGGTCTCAACCTGACAAGAATTTCTTCTTATATAACCACATCATTAACAAATTTAAAGAAGTTAATAATAAATCCTCAGTAAGGTCTAATACCTTGTCCATAGTCAAGTTTCCTCAATTGTCTGAAAGATCCTTTTTTTTTTTCGGTTTATTCAAATCAGAATTCAAAGTCTACTTATTGTATCTAGTTACCATTTCTCTTAAGTTTCTAATATTTTTTAACAGTCTCCTCGCACATACAGTTTTTCCTCCCAAAGCACTGATTTGTTGTAGAAATTAGGACATATGTCCCACAGAATGTCCCTCGTTCTAAGCTTGACTGATTGCTTCCTCAGGATAATTTATCTTGTTTGTCTTTAGTATTTCCTGTAAAATTTCAAGTTAAAACCACAATGATATATCATAACATACCAACTGGAATGGCTAAAATAAAAAACAGTTTCAAAACCAAACGCTGCTAAGAAGTTGCTTTACCCGCATTGCTGGGTAGGAATGTAAAATGGCACAGGCACTCTAGAAAACAGTTTGGCATAAAGCTAACACACAATTACCATACAACTCAACGATGAAAACTTAAGCTTATTAAAAAACCTGTACCCAAATGATTACAGCAGATTTACTCAAAATAGCCCATTGGAAATACCCAGACATCCTTCAAGATGTGAATGGTCAAATAGGTGTGGTATACCCATACTATGGAACACTGCTCAGTAACAAAAGTAATGAGTTATTGTTTGATACAAGTAACAATCTAGATGAATCCCTAGGAATTCTGCTGGGTGAAAAAAATCCAATCCCAAAAAGGTTACATACGGTTTGATCCTATTCTTGGAACACATTCTATTTTAAATTGAAATATAATTCACATAGCATAAAATTCACCTTTCATAATTCACAATTCGGTGGTTTTTTAGTATATTCACAATATTGTGCAACCATCACCACTATCTAGTTCCAGAATTTTTTAAAGCAGACTATTTTTTTAAGCACTACTGGGTTAGCAGAAAAAAATGAAGACAGAGTTCCCAAAAACCCTCTGCCCACACACATGCACAGCCTCTTTCCCTACCAACACCCCACACCAGAGGGTACATTTGTTACAATCAATAAACATACACTGACACATTATTAAACACCCAATGTCCACAGTTTACACTTTATTCTTGGTATTATATACTCTATGGGTTTGAACAAATGTATAATAACATGTATCCAATATTACAGTGTCATACAGAATAGTTTCATGCCCTAAAAATCCTCTGTGCTCTGCTTATTAATCACACCCTCCCTCAAATCCCTGGCAACCACTGATCTTTTTACTATCCACATAGTTTTGCTTTTTCCAGAATGTCATATACTTGGAATCATACAGTATGGTGCCTTTTTCAGATTAACATCTTTCACTTAGTAATACACATTTAAGGTTCTTTCACGTCTTTTCATGGCTTCATAGCTCATTTCTTTTAGCAACGAATAACAATCCAATGTCTGGATTATTTAACTGGAGGACATCTTAGTTGCTATATAGGTTTTGGTGACTATGAATAAAGTTGCTATAAATATCGATGTGCAGGTTTTTGTATGGATTTAAGTTTTCAACATTACAGAACATTTTTATCAGCCTGTAAAGAAACCCCATACCAGCTTGGTTCTTTGAAAAGATCAACAAAATTGATAAACCCTTAGCCAGACTTATCAAGAAAAAAAGAGAGAGGACACAAATCAATAAAATTAGAAATAAAAAAGAAGAAGTAACAACAGACATCACAGAAATACAAAGGATCATAAGAGACTACTATATGCAATTCTATGGCAATAAAATGGAAAACCTAGAAGAAATGGACACATTCTTAAAAAAGTACAATCTCCCAAGACTAAACCAAGATGAAATAGAAAATATGAATAGACCAATCACAAGTTCTGAAATTGAAACTGTGATTAAAAAACTTTCAAAAACAAAAGCCCAGGACCAGATGGTTTCACAGGTGAATTCTATCAAACATTTAGAGAAGAGCTAATGCCTATCCTTCTGAAACTCTTCCAAAAAATTGCAGAAGAGGGGACACTCCCAAACTCATTCCATGAGGCAACCATCACCCTGATACCAAAACTAGACAAAGATACCACAAAAAAAGAAAATTACAGGCCAATCTCACTGATGAACATAGATGCAAAAATTCTCAACAAAATACTAGCCAACTGAATCCAACAATACATGAAAAGGATTGTACATCATGATCAGTGGGATTTATCCCAGGGATGCAAGGATTCTTCAATATCCGCAAATCAATCAGTGTGATACACCACGTTAACAAACTGAAGAATAAAAACCAGATGATCCTCTCCATAGATGCAGAAAAAGCCTTTGACAAAATCCAACACCCATTTCTGATAAAAACCCTTCAGAAAGTGGGCATAGGGGGAACCTACCTCAACATCATAAAGGCCATCTATGACAAACCCAGAGCTAACATCATTCTCAATGGTGAAAAGCTGAAAGAATTCCCACTGAGATCAGGAACAAGACAGGGACGTCCACTCTCACCACTACTATTCAACATAGTTCTGGAAGTCCTAGCTACAGCAATCAGAGAAGAAAAAGAAATAAAAGGAATCCTAATTGGGAAAGAAGAAGTAAAACTATCACTTTTTGCAGGCGACATGATACCATACCTAGAGAATCCTAACGACTCTACCAGAAAACTCTTAGAGCTCATCAATGAATTTGGCAAAGTCGCAGGATACAAAATTAATACACAGAAATCAACTGCATTTCTATATACCAACAATGAAAGATCAGAAAGAGAAATTAGAGAAGCAATCCCATTTACCATCGCATCAAAAAGAATCAAATACTTAGGAATAAACCTGCCTAAAGAGACAAAAG
>PVHT020001751.1:19651283-19717002 GCA_004024745.2 Catagonus wagneri
ATGCAGATGGCAAATAAACACATGAAAAGATGTTCAACATCGCTCCTCATTAGAGAAATGCAAATCAAAACCACTATGAGGTACCACCTTACACCAGCCAGAATGGCCATCATCAAAAAGTCTACAAACAATAAGTGCTGGAGAGGGTGTGGAGAAAAAGGAACCCTATTACACTGTTGGTGGGAATGCAAATTGGTGCGGCCATTGTGGAAAACAGTATGGAAATTCCTCAGAAAACTCAAAATAGAATTACCATTGGATCCAGCAATCCCACTCCTGGGCATCTATCCAGCAGAAACCATGACTGGAAAAGACACATGTACTCCAGTGTTCATTGCAGCACTCTATGCAATAGACAGGTCATGGAAACAACCTAAATGCCCATCGACAGAAGAGTGGATAGGGAAGATATGGTACACACACACAATGGAATGTTACTCAGCCATTAAAAGGAACGAATTACCAACATTTATAGCAACATGGATGGACTTAGAAATTATCATGTGAAGTGAAACCAGTCAGACAGACAGCAACACCCAATGCTACCCCTTACATGTGGAAACTAAAAAGACACAATGAACCTTTTTACAGAACAGACAATGACTCACAGACTTTGGAAAACCTTGGTTTTTCAAATAAGACAATCTGGGGGGTGGGGGAATGCACTGGGAGTTTGGGATACAAAATCTGTAAAATTGACTTGTGATGATTTATGTACACCTATAATTGAAATAAAATCCATTAAGAAAAACAAAAAAAGAAAAAAAAAAGAAACCCCATACCAGCTAGCAGTCCGTCATCACTCCCTTTAACCCTCAACTACTCAACTACTAATCTACTTTATATCTATATGAATTTACATATTCTAGACACTTCATTTAAATGAAATCATACAACATATGGCCTTTTCGTGTTTGGCTTCTTTCACTGACTATCATGTTTTCAAGGTTGATCCAGGTTGTAGCACATATCAGTAATTCATTCTTTTTATGGTTAATATCCTACTGTATAGATACAAAACATTTTGTTTAACCATTCACTAGTTGTTTATCCACTTGGATATCATGAAAAATGCTGCTACGAACATTCACATACATGCTTTTGTGTGGACATATATTTTCAATTATCTTGGTCATATGCTTAGGAGTAGAATTGCTGAGTAATACAGTAACTACGTTTAACCTTTTGAGGAACTAGGAAACTGTTTTCCACAGCCACCGTACCATTTACATTGCCACCAGCAATGTATAAGGGTTCCAATACCTATTTTCCCCTTTTTAAAAAATTTTAGCAGTTCTTATGGGTCTCAAAGTGGTATCTCATTGTGGTCTTGATTTGCATTTCCCTAATAGCTAACCATGTTGAGCATCTTTTTTTGTGCTTGTTACTGATTTATATATCTTATTTAGAGAAATGGCTATTGAAATCCTTTGCTCATTAAAAAAGATTTTTGTTTTTTATTGTTGAGTTGTATTGGTAACATTAAGTAACAAAATAATAGAAATGGAGACCATATTAGTGGTTGCCAGAGTTAGGGATGAAGTAGGGGTGGACAAGAAAGAGGTGAGTATGCTTAGACAACGACAAAATGTAAGAGCCTTGTGAACATGGAACTCTTCTGGATCTTGGCTGTAGTATTACATACAAAAGGCTACATGTTATAAATTGTATAGAACTAAACACATACATGCAAGTAAAACTGGGGAAACCTGAACATGACTGGTGGATTGTATCATTGTTAATATCTTGTGTGTGATATTACACATACTTTTACAAGCTGTGCCACTGGGAGAAACTGGGTACAGCATCTATACTATCAGTCTGTCTTTTTTCTCACAAGTACCTACGAATCTACAATAATCTCAATAAAATTTCAATTAACAAAAACCAACAATAAGTACTGGTGAGGACACAAAGCAAGTAGAATTCTTAAACATTACTTGAGGAAATACGAAATAGTTCAATAATTGGAAAACAATTTGGTAATTTCTTATAAAATGAAACATACATCTACCATGTGACTCAACCATCCTACTCTCAGATATCTATTCAAGTGAAATGAAAATTTATGGTCATACAAAAATGAGTATGCATTTTATGCATATTTGCCAAAAACCAGAAACAACTTAAATTTCCTTCAACTTGTGAACTGACAAACCATGGTATATCCATATAATGGAATACTACTATACCATTTGGGGCAACAACATGAAATCTTAAATTTGTTTTGCTAAGTGAAAGAAGTCAGTCCAAAAAGGTGAAATACTGTATAATTTGATTCATACGATACTACGGAAAACGTGAACCTACTGAGACAAAAAAGAAATCAGTGGTTTCAGGGGTTGGGAGGGGTGAGTGGTTCACTACAGAGGGGCAGCATGAGGGAACTTTTGGCGTGATGAAACTGGTTTGCATGAAGAGATCAATGAAACAGGACAGAGAGCCTAGAAATAAACCCACACTCTTTTGGTCAATTAATCTATGACAAAGGAGGCAAGAATATACAGTGGAGAAGAGAGTCTCTTCAAAAAGTGGTGCTGGGAAAACTGGACAATGACATGTAACGGGATGAAATTAGAACAATATCTAACACCATATACCAAAATAAACTCAAAATAAATTAAAGACCTATATGTAAGACCAGATACTATAAAACTCTTAAGATAAAAACATAGCCAGAACACTCTTTGACATAAATCACAACAGTATCACTTTGGACCCACCTCCTAGAACAATAAAAATAAAAACAAAAATAAACAAATGGGCCTAAGTAAACTTAAAAGTTTTTACAGAGCAAAGGAAACTACTGACAAAATGAAAAGAATCAAGATGGTGGAGGAGTAAGATCCTCACCTTCTCCCACAAACATATCAAAAAAAACACATCTACATGTATAATAATTCACACAGAACATCTATTGAATGCTGCCAGAAGAACTTAAACCTCCAAAAAGAGCGAGAAACTCTTCACATAACTGAATAGAACAAAAGGAAAAAAGAGAGAGAGAGAGAGAAAGGGAATCATGACAGGACTAGCATTCCTGAGAGGGAGCTGTGAAAGACAAAAGGAACACAGGCCCCGGGAAACCTAATGGACAAGGAGATCAGCCAAGAGAGAGGGACCTCAGAGTCACCAAGAAAAGTGCAGCAGCTGGACAGAGGAGGGCAAAGCAGAGTAAGAGTCATACAGATCATCTGCACCACTGCCCCAGACACCACACCCTGAGATGCTTGGGTGGAGGCTGGGCACCGAGACTCAGGCGCCAGAGGTCAGTTCCAGGGAGAGGGCTAGGACTGGCTGTGTGGAGACAGCCTCAGGATCTAGGGATTGGTGTGTCAAGGGCTTGGGAGCAAAACGCCACAGGTGAGGGAACCTGGGAGAAGGTCTGGGTCTACAGGTGAAGCAAGGTACCATTGCTGGGGAGGGCAAGAGGAGGAGAGGCGGACCACCACAGGAATCTCCTTGCGAATGTGCAGGCCCTCAGGCAGCGCACCCCTGGCACAGGCTATTGGTGGCTAGAGGCCACTTGCTTGGGTTACAGGAGACCGGGCGCTTCTTGTGCAGGCTATGGGTGGCTGGGCACCTTTTGTGTGGGCTAAGGGCAGCAGGGGGCTAAGCGCAACATGATGCCTCTTGGGTGATCTACAGGCAGCAGGGACAAACCACAGCAGTCATCTCAGAAACCAGAGGGAGGTGTGGCCTACCACCACCAGGAGTCTGTGAACAGCTTGACCTGCAGCCCCACCACCTCAGAGGTCAGCAAAGCAACTGAGCTCCACCCACTGTTGCTCTCACTACCATGGGAACACACCCACCCTGCTGCTGCCACTGCCAAATGCTCTGGGCAGCACCCACACATGCTTGATCACTGTCACTTTCCAGGACCCTGCAGTTAGGAGGAGCCTGTGCAGCACCTCCTGCACAGGGTAAGCAGGATGGGGTGCTTCTTGCATGGTCTAAAAGTGGCAGGGGCAAACCACCGCAGTTATCTCTGACTCCTGAGGTGAGTGTGGTGTGCCATAACTAGGGGTCCATGAAGAGGCAGCACTTGTGGCCCCAATCACCTCAGAGGGCACCATAGAGGATGGCATTGTGACCAAACACCACCTGATATTGCTCTCACTCCCCTGGGAACTCACACACCCTATCACTGCCACAGCCAAATGATCTGGGCACCACCCAAATCTGCCTGAGGCTCATTACCACTTCCCAGGGCCATGCAACTAGGAGTAGCCTGCTCCACATTCCTGCAGGTCCTTACTACTGTCAAGAGCCCAGCAAACAGGCACTGACTACTAGCCCTACCTATTGCTTCCTTCTCCATGGAAACACACTCAGCACCCTGGGGATAACAGCCTGCTCACATTGAAGAGACAGCAAAAATCCAAACTCCCATGCCAGAAATAAATAGTAACCCCCACAAAATACAAAGGAGCATTCTTGCATAGAAATGGCCCTCCAAGACTGAAGTTTGGTTTCCCTAAACTCACAGAAAAATAAAAATATAAGCAAAATGAAGATGCTCAGGAACCATTCCTAGCTAAAAGAACAGAAGAATTCACTTGAAGAAGCAAACAATGAAACAGATCTCTGCAGTATAATAGACATTAAGTTCAAGAGGGAGATAGTTAAAATACTGAAAGAATTAAGGATGAATATGAAGGAATTGATGTAATGCAGATCACTTTAGAAAGGAACTAGAAAACATAATGAGGAACCAAAAAAATTGTAAAATTCATTTGCAGAGATGCAAACTGAGCTAAAGGCACTAAAGAGAAAATGAATAATGCAGAGGAACAAATTAGTGGCTTGGAAGATAGAATAATGGAAATCACCCAATCAGGACAGTAAAAAGAAAACCAAATAAAAAAACATGAAAGCAATATAAGAGATCTACGGGATAATATAAAGTGGTAGAATCTACACATAACAGGAATTCCGTAAGAAGAAGAAAATGAAAAGGGGATTGAAAATATATTTGAAGAATTTATGACTAAACACTTTCCAAAATTTAAAGAAGACCGATATCAAGATGCAGGAAGTACAGAGGGCCCCAAACAAGTTGAACTCAAACAGGTCAAGAGCAAGACATATTATAATAAAAATGGCAAAAGTTAAAGAGAGGATTCTAAAGGCAGCAAACAGACAGTTCTCCAAAGAAGACATACAGATGGCCAAAAAACACATGAAATGATGTTCAACATCACTAGTTACTAGAGCAATGCAAATCAAAAACACTATGAGGTACCACCTTACACTAGCCATCATCAAAAGATCTACAAACAGGTGCTGGAGAGGGTGTGGAGAAAAATGAACCCTAGTACACTGTTGGTGGGAATGTAAATTGGTGCAACCACTGTGGAAAACAGTATGAAGATTCCTTAGAAAACTAAAAACAGAATTACCGTTTGATGCAGTAACCCCACTCCTGGGCATCTATCCAGAGAAAACCATGACTCAAAAAGACACATGTAGGGGTGGAGGGTAGGGGGTTAACTAGTGTCTCAGTGATGGCAAATCAAGGAGATCCAGCTGTATAGCACTGGGAACTATGTCAAATCACAAGTGACAAATCCATATATGTACGTAACCGGGTCACCATGTGGTGCAGCTGGACAAATTTGTAAACAGAATTTTGTAAACTAGCTATAATGCAAAAAAAAAAAAAAAACCACATGTACTCCAATGTTCATTGCAGCACTCTATACAATAGCCAAGTCATGGAAACAACTTAAATGCCCATCGACAAAGGAGTAGATAAAGAAGATGTGGTACATATACACCATAGAATATTACTCAGTCATTTAAAGGAATGAAATAACAGCATTTATAGCAACATGGATGGACCTAGAAATTATCATGCTAAGTGAAGTCATGCTAAGTCAGACGATGAGACACCAACATCAAACACTACCACTTACATCTGGAATCTAAAAAAAGGACACAATGAACTTCTTTGCAGAACAGACACTGACTCAGAGACTTTGAAAAACATGGTTTCCGAATGAGACAGACTGGGGTGTGGGGGGATGAAATGAGGGTTTGGGATGGAAATGCTATAAAATTTGGTTGTGATGATTTCTGTCCACCTATAAATGTAATAAAATTCATTAATTTAAAAAATAATAAAAAATCAGTTAAAAACTTTAAAAAAAAAGGCAGCAAGAGAAACATAAAGCATTAATTATAAGAGAACCCCCATAAGGCTATCAGCTGATTTTTCTACAGAAACACTACAGGCCAGAAGAGAGTGGTAAGATATACTCAAAGTTCTAAAAGTGAAAAATCTGCAGCCTAGAATACTCTACTCAGCAAGGATATTTAAAATAGAAGGGGAAATAAATTTCTCCAACAAACAAAAGCTAAAAGAGTACAGCAATACTAAACCCATTCTAAAAGAAATACTGAAAGGGCTTCTCTAAATAAAAAAGAAGTAAGAAGAATATGATGGAGGAAATCACAACTGCAAAGCAATCACTTAAATAAGCCAGTTTTCAGATCTAAAAGGAAAAAAAAAACTACTGTCAAAGTGATGATAAACACAAGGAACAGCAAAAGGACAAACATGAAGATGTTAAAAAAAAGAACTTCAAAATCATAGTACATGGGGAAGGAAGAAAATCTAGACTCTTTTCAAAAATAATGCGTTTGAGCCTATATGACTATCAGGCTAAAGCAAGCAGAAACAGGAAGGGATTAACATACTTGAAAGAGAGGGCAACCACAAATCAAAACCAAACATTACATTCATAAAAAACAAATACGAAAAGTACACAAGCATAAAATAAATGGAAATCATACAACTAAAAAAAGGGAAAGGAACAAAGGAGAAATATAGCATCAACCGGAAAACAAGGTTTAAAATGGCAACAAATACATATTTATCAACAATTACCTCAATGTCAATGAACTGAATGCTCCAATCAAAATACACAGACTGGGGAGTTCTCGTCGTGGCTCAGTGGTTAACGAATCCGACTGGGAACCATGAGGTTGCAGGTTCAATCCCTGGCATCGCTAAGTGGGTTAAGGATCTGGCGTTGCTGTGAGCTGTGGTGTAGGTTGCAGATGCAGCTCGGATCCTGCCTTGCTGTGGCTGTCACGCAGGCCAGCAGATACAGCTCCGATTAGACCCCTAGCCTGGGAACCTCCATATGCCACGAGTGCAGTCCTAGAAAAGGCAAAAAGACAAAAAAAAAAAAAATACACAGAGTGGCAGATTGGATAAAAAAGGCCAGAGCCTAAAATATGCTGTCTACAAGAGACTTGCCTTAGGGCAAAGGACACATACAGACTGAAAGTGCAGGTATGAGAGAAGATATTTCCACAGATAAGACAGAAAAGCAGGAGGTACACTACTCATATCAGACAAAATAGACTATAAAATGTGGGCCATAAAGAAAGACAAAGAAGACAATATTTAAAGATAAAAAGATTCATTCAAGAAGAGGATATCATAATTATCAATATATATGCTCCTAATATAGGAGCACCCAGATACATACAACAAATACTAACAGATATAAAAGGAGAAACTGATGGGAATACAATAATAGATTTTAACACCCCACTCACATCAATGGGCAGACTCTCTACACAGAAAATCAATAAGGCAACAGAGATCCTAAATGACACATTAGAAAAGTTACACTTAATTGATATTTTCAGGACATTACATCCGAAAAAACTGTAATGTATATTCTTTTCAAGTGTACATGGAACATTCTCAAGGATTGACCACATACTGGGCACAAAAGTAACCTCAACAAAATTAAGAGTATAGAAATTATTTCAAGTATCTTCTCTGACCACAATGGCATAAAACTAGAAATGAACCACAGGAAAAGAAATGAGAAAAAACTTATTACATGGAAACTAAACAATGTGCTACTAAAAATCCAATGTGTCACTGAGGAAATCAAAAAGGAAATTAAAAAAAAACTCAAGAAAAATAATAATACACAACCATTCAAAAATCTATGGGATGGTGCAAAAGCAGCGCTTAGAAGGAAATTCATAGCAATACAGGCCTTCCTCAAAAAACAAGAAAAATCTCAAATTGACAACTTAACCCACCATTTAAATGAATTAGGAAAAGAACAAACACAACGTAAAGTCAGCAGAAGGATGGAAATCATAAAGCTCAGAGAAGAAATCAATAAAAGAGAGATTCAAAAAAGAATAGAAAAAATCTATAAAAGCAAGAGCTGGTTCTTTGAAAA
This sequence comes from Catagonus wagneri, assembly GCA_004024745.2. Classification (NCBI taxonomy): domain Eukaryota; kingdom Metazoa; phylum Chordata; class Mammalia; order Artiodactyla; family Tayassuidae; genus Catagonus; species Catagonus wagneri. The sequence continues at coordinate 19,659,506 of PVHT020001751.1, forward strand.
GGTAAACAAAAATTGCAAACCTCTGGCAAGACTCACCCAGAAGAGGAGAGAAAAAACCCAAATAAAATAAGAAATGAAAAAGGAGAAATCTCAATGGATACTGCAGAAATACAAAAAAACATAAGAGAATACTATGAACACCTATGTCAACAAATTTGACAACCAAGAAGAAATGGAAAACTTTCTACAGACTTACAGCCTACCCAAACTGAAGCCAGAAGAAATAGATCAACCAAACAGAGCAATCACTAGAAATGAAATTGAATATGTAATAAAAACACTCCCTACAAACAAAAGTCCAGGACCAGATGGCTTCACAGGCGAATTCTACCAAACATACCAAGAGGAACTTACACCCATCCTCCATAAATTTTTAACAAAAGATTGAAGAAGAAGGAACACTTCCAAAGACATTCTATGAAGCCACCATCACCCTAACACCAAAAACAAAGATACTGCCAAAAAAGAAAATTATAGCCTAATATCTGATGAATATAGATGCAAAAATTCTCAGCAAATTTTTGCCAAGTGAATCCAGCAACACATAAAAAGGATCATTTACCACAACCAAGTGGGAGTCATCCCAGGTTCACAAGGATGGTTAAACATACACAAATCAATCAATCAACATCATACACCACATTAAAAAAAAGAAAAGTCAAAAACCACATCATCATCTCAATAGACGAAGAAAAAGCATTTGACAAATTTCAACATCCATTCATGATAAAAACTCTTACCAAAGTGGGTATAGAGAGAACATACTTTAACATAATCAAAGCCATTTATGACAAACCCACAGCAAATACAATACTCAATGGAGAAAAGCTGAAAGCCTTTCCATTAAAATCTGGAACAAGACAAGGATGTCCATTCCCACCACTTTTATTCAACATAGCATTGGAAGTCCTAGCCACAGCAATCAGACAAACAAAAGAAATAAAAGGTATCCAAATAGGAAGAGAAGAGGTAAAACTGTCACTATGCAATTACGCATGATAAAATATATAGTAAACACTAAGGACTCCACAAAAAAACTACTTGCACTAATAAACGAATTCAGCAAAGCAGCAGGATACAAGATTAACATTCAGAAATTGGTTGCATTTCTGTATACTAACAATGAAATATTAAAAAAGGAATATAAAAATACAACACCTTTAAAATTGCACCCAAAAAAATTAAATACTGGGAATAAACCTGACCAAGGAGGTGAAAGACATATGATGAGAACTATAAAACATTCATCAAGGAAATTAAAGAGGATTCAAAGAAATGGAAATATATCCCATGCTCCTGGATTGGAAGAATATTGTAAAAATGGCCATATTACCCAAAGCAATCCCTACTAAATTACCCATGACATTTTTCACAGAACTAGAACAAACAATCCAAAAATTTATATGGAACCATAGAAGACCCAGAATTGCCAAAGCAATCCTGAGGAACAAAACCAAGCAGGAGGTATAACTCTCCCAGACTTCAGGTACAGTATTACAAAGCCACAGTAATCAAAAAAGTGTGGTACTGGTACCAAAACAGACATGCAGACCAATGGAACAGAATAGAGAACCCAGAAATAAGCCCAGATATCTATGTTTAATTAATCTTTGACAAAGGAGGCAAGAATATAAAATGGGAAAAAGACAACCTTTTCGGCAAGTAGTGATGGGACAACTGGACAGCAGCATGTAAATCAAAGAAACTGGAACGCACCCTCACACCATGCCCTAAATGGTTTAAAGACCTAAACATAAGACAAGACACCATCACACTCCTAGAGAACATAGGCAAAACATTCTCTGACATCAACCTTACAAATGTTTTCTCAGGTCAGTTTCCCAAGGCAACATAAATAAAAACAAAAATAAACCAATGGGACCTAATCAAACTGACAAGCTTTTGCACTGCAAAGGAAACCATAAAAAAAAAAAAAAAGACAGCCTACAGAATGGGAGAAAATAGTTTCAAATGATGCAACTGACAAATGCTTAATCTCTAAAATATACGAACAACTCAACAGCAAAAAAGTACCAACAACCCAACTGAAAATGGGCAAAAGATCTGAATATACATTTCTCCAAAGAAGATATACAGATGGCCAACAAGCACATGGAAAAATGTTCAACATTACTATCAGAGAAAAGCAAGCAAATCAAAACTACTATGAGATACCACCTCACACCAGTCAGAATGGCACTCATTAATAAGCCCAGAAATAACAAATGCCAGAAAGGGTGTAGAGATAAGGGAAGCCTCCTGCACTGTTGGTGGGCATGTAAATTGGTACAACCACTATGGAAAACAGTATGGAGGTACCTCAGAAAACTAAATATAGAACTACCATATGACCCAGCAATCCCTCTCTTGGGCATATATCTGGACAAAACTTTCCTTGAAAAAGGCACATACAGCCACATGTTCACTGCAGCTCTATTCACAAGAGCCAAGACATGGAAACAACCTAAATATCCATTGACAGATGAATGGATTAAGAAGATGCGGTATATATACACAATGGAATACTACTCAGCTATAAAAAAGAACAAAATAATGCCATGTACAGCAACATGGATGGAACTAGAGACTCTTGTACTAAGTGAAGTAAATCAAAAAGAGAAAGACAAATACCGTATGATATCACTTATACCTGGAATCTAATATACAGCACAAATAAACCTTTCCACAAAAAAGAAACTCATGGTCTTGGAGAACAGACTTGTGGTTGCCAATGGGGAGGGGGAGGGAGTGGGATGGACTGGGAATCTGGGGTTAACAGATGCAAACTATTGCCTTTGGAATGGATAAGCAATGAGATCCTGTTGTATAGCACTGGGAACTATATCTAGTCACTTGTGATGGAGCATGATGGAGGATAATGTGAGAAAAAGAATGTGTGTGTGTGTGTGTCTTTGGGTGACTGGATCACTTTGCTGTACAGTGACAGAAATCAACAGAACACTAAACCAACTATGATGGAAAAAATAGAAATCATTAAAATTAAAATAAAAAAAAATTTTAAAAACACAATGATGTTTCTCAGCCACAATAAAATATTTACATAGGTGTGCTTTAAAAAAATTAAAAATTTAAAAAAGACAATATATTGGAGTTCCTGTCATGGAGCAGTGGAAACAAATCTGACTAGGAACCATGAGGTTGTGGGTTCAATCCCTGGCCTCACTCAGTGGGTTAAGGATCCTGTGAGCTGTGGTGTAGGTCACAGATGCTGCTTGGATCCCACATTGCTGTGGTTGTGGTGTATAGGCCAGCAGCTGTAGCTCAGATTAGACCCCTAGCCTGGGAAAATCCATGTGCCACGGTGCAACCCTAAAAAGCAAAAAAAAAAAAAAAAACAAAAAAGACAACATATTGAATAGGAGAAAATATTTGTAAATAATATGATTGATAAGGGATTAAGATCAACATATTTAATAAACAACTTATACAACTCAACTAAAAAACAAACAACCCAGTTTAAAAATGGGCAGAATAACCAAAGAGATATTTTTCCAAAAAGGACATGGAGATGGCAAACAAGCACATGAAAAGATGTTCCGCATCACTAATGATGAGGGAAATGCAATTCCCAACCACAACGAGATATTACCGCACACCTGTCCAAATGGCTATCTTCAAAAAGAACACAAATAACAAATGTTGACAAGGATGTGGAGAAAAGGGAATCCTTGTACACTGTTGGTGGGAATGTCAATTGGTTTAGCCACTGTGGAAAACAATATGGAGTTTTCTCAAAATAACAGAAATAGAACTACCGTTATGACTCAGCAATTCCACTCCTAAGTATATATCTGATAAAATAAAAACAGTAATTTGAAAAGATACACGCATTCTAATGTTCACAGTGGCATTATTTACAACTGCCAGGATATGGAAACAACCTAAATGTCCATCAACAGATGAATGGATAAAGATGTGGTATATATATACACTGAAATACTACTCAACCACAAAAAGAATGAAATTTTGGTATTTGTAGCAACATGGATAAACTTGGAGGACATTATGCTAAGTCAAATAAGTCAGAGGAAGACAAGTACTATATGATATTACTTATATGTGGAATCTAAAAAATACAACAAACTAATGAATATAACAAAAAGAAGCAGACTCACAAATACAGAGAACTAGTGGTTACCAGTTGGCAGAGGGAAGAGAGAAGGAGTAATATACAGTGAGGGAGTAAGAAGTACAAACTATCAGGTATAAAATAAGGTACATGGAAATATTGTGCAACATGGGGAATATAGCCAATATTTTATAATAATTATAGAGAATAACCTTTAAAAATTGTGGATGATACTGTATACCTATAACTTACATAATTCTGCACAGCAACTATACTTCAATTAAAAAAAAGAAATTTCTTTGTAGAACAGTGTGATGGTGAAAACAAATCTACTCATTTGCTAAAATTCAAAGAATTGTACATCGCAGTGAACTGTACGTATACAAATTTTATAAGAAATCCCATACAATGCACTACCACTCAATAGCAGAAAGGAATTAACTACTGATACATCCAACAACTTGGATGAATTTCAAGAGCATTACGCAGAGTTAAAAAAAAAAAACATTCAGAAGGTCACAGACATATGATTCCACTTGCATATGGAATCACAGACACAAATGTTTATAGTCCATTCTTGGAATGACAAAACTATAGGGATGGAGAACAAAGTAGTGGTTGCCAGTTACACCAGGGGCTGAAGGGAATGTATGATTATAATGCAATAGCATGAATGAGGTCTTGGTGGTAATGGAATTGTTCTGTATCTTGAATGAGGTGGTGGTTGCATAAATCTACATGTGCGATAAAATGACACACAAGTATATATGCATAGCATAGCAATGTCATTTTCTAGGGTTTGATACTAAACTATAGTAATGTAAGATGTAACTATGGGGGAACTCTTCAAGGGCACAGAAGGGTTGAAGAGGGAACTCTCTACTATCTCTGCACCTTCCCAGGGATGTGTAATTATTTCCACATAAAAAAAAAATCAACCAGATGTGGGGCAGGGGGAATAGAATGCAGACTATGACAAATTAACTATATTTAATCACATAACCACAGTGAAGGAAACAGGTAGGAGTGGACATAAGTAACTTGGGAAAACAGTGTTTGACTCAATATTCTAAAACTAAAGACAAAAAGAACTACATACTCAAGTCTGTATTGCAGTAAGTAAATTTGTTGTTCAGGGGTGCAAGTTAGCAATGCTGAAATTTTATCCATATACTACAGTTGAAATAATAAGTAAATATACTGTAGACAATGAAAACCAGCTTTCTTTTGCTAGAGGAATGTAATTAAAAATAAGGAAAGCCTGAGGCTGACACACAGTAGGGTCTAGAGATAAGTTTTAAACCATTGGCCAGGGAGGTGGCAGTTTAACAGCGGGTTTAAAAGGAAGGACAGGACCAGAATCTTGGTCTGCCATTTAAATAGATGAAATAGCTAATCTTTCCAAGCTCCGTTTTCCTCATCTCCAGAATGTGACCGATAATGTCTAACTCAGAGATGTATGTGAGGGCAAAGTGGCTTGAAAGAGCAATACCTTGAAGATGGCAGAACAGAAGGACTGGAGCTCAACTTCTCTCCCAAAAAACAACAAAACTACAACCAAACGCCAAGCGACCTTCAACCAATTAGACTGGAAACTTCCAAAAAAGATATTCTACTCCAGAAAACAAAGAGAAGAACACATCAAGAGATAGGAGGGGCAATTACGCAATAGAAGCAACCTCATACCTCCCGGGTGGGAAGCCCCATAGACTGGAAAGTAACTTTATCACAGAGACTCAGCTACAGGACTGAGAGTTCTGAGCCCCACGTCAAATGCCCATGCCTGGGGATGTGGCACAGGGAGAAAGAGCCCCCAGAGCATCTGGCATTGAAGGCCAGCAGGGCTTGTGTGCAGGAGCTCCACAGGACTGGGGGAAAGAGGAGAGCTCATTCTTGAAAGAGCCCCCAGAGCATCTGGCATTGAAGGTCAGTGGGGCTTGTGTGCAGGAGCTCCATAGGACTGGGGGAAAGAGGAGACCCCATTCCCCCACAGGCCTGGGGGAAAGAGGAGACCCTATTCTATCACATGCACTGGGTCCCAGGGAAAAGCAAACTCTCCATAGTAATCTGGGTGGAACCTGACTGCAATTCCTGGAGGATCTCCTGGGAAAACAGGGGTGACTGTGCCTTGTTGTGGGGGAAGGGCACTAGAAGTGAAGCTCTCGGGAATATTCACCAGCCTGCATTTCTCTGGATGGGGCCATTTCTGGGAAAATCTGGTCCCTCCCATCAGCACTGAGAAGCCCCAGGTCAAACAATAATACACATGGGACCACAGCCACCCCATCAGTAAACAGGCTGCCTAAAGACCCCTGGGGCACATAGCTAGCCCCTAATCTCATCCAGAGACAAAGCCCCACCCATCAGAGGGATAGGAATCAACCCCACCTACCAGTGGGCAGGCACCAGTCCCTCCCATCAGGAAGCATACAGCAAGCCCCCCCCCCCATACATTAGCCACAGGGGAGACAAACACCAGAACTAAGAGAGGCTTCAACTCTGTTGTAAGCAAAAAGGTCACCACACCAAAACCCTATAAAAATGAAAAGACAGAAAACTACAACTCAGATAAGGGAGAAAGAAAAAAGCCCAGAAAAACAGCTCAGTGATGAGGAGATTATCAGCCTCCCAGAAAGAGACTTTAGACTGTTGATGCTGAAGATGATGCAAGACATTGGAAATAGGCTGGAGGCAAAGATTGATAATGTACAGGAAACACTGAGGAAAGAAATACAAAATGTGAAAATTAAACAAGAAGAGATGCAAAATACAATAGCTGAAATAAAAAATTCATTAGAAGCAGCCAACAATAGAATACAGGAGGCAGAACAACGCATCAGTGAGGTGGGCAACAGATTAGTGGAAACCACTAACACAGAAGAGAAAAGAGATAAAAGATCGAAAGGAAATGAGCAGAGTCTCAGAGAACTCTGGGATAATGTTAAACGCACCAACATCCATATTATAGGGGTGCCAGAGGGAGAAGAGAGAGAGAAGGGGACAGAAAAAATATTTGAAGAGATAATAGCCAAAAACTTCCCTAATATGGGAAAGGAACCACTCACTCAAATCCAGGAAGTGCAACGAGTACCACATAAAATAAACCCAAGGAGGAACACCCTGAGACACATATTAATCAAAATGACCAAAATTTAAGACAAAGAGAAAATATTGAAAGCAGCTAGGGAAAAGAAACAAATGACATTCAAGGGAACCCCGATAAGGTTAAAAGCAGATTTTTCAGCAGAAACTCTGCAGGCCAGAAGGGAGTGGCATGATATACTTAATGTGATGAAAGGGAAAAACTTCCAGCCAAGATTGCTTTACCCAGCAAGGCTCTCATTCAGATTTGAAGGAGAGATCAAAAGCTTGACAGATAAGCAAAAGCTAAGAGATTTCTGCAACACTAACCAGCTTTACAACAAATCCTAAAGGAACTTCTCTAGGCAGAAAAGAAAAGGCCACAAATGACACCACAAATGACAAGGTTCACCAGTAAAGGCATATATACAGTAAAGATACTAATCATCCATGCACAATTGTGCTAACAAAATCAGAAATCATGAGAAGAGAGCACAAATGCAGGACACTGGAGACACATGTGCAATTAAGAAACAACTTAAAACAATATCATTTATATATAGACTCCTATATCAAAACTTCAGAGTAACCGCAAACCAAAAATCTACAATTGACACACAAACAAGAAAAATCAACTCAAACACATTAAAGATCGTCATCTTGTGAGAGGAGACAAGAGAATAAGGGAAGAAAAAAAGAGCAACAAAAACCCCAAACAGTTTATACAATGGCAATAAGAACATATATATCAATAATTACCTTAAATGTTAATGGAGTGAATGCCTCAACCAAAAGACATAGACTAGCCGAATGGATACAAAAACAACACCCATATATATGCTGCCTTCAAAAGACCCACTTCACTTCGAGAGACACATACAAATTGAAAGTGAGAGGATGGAAGAAAATAGTCCATGCAAACGGGAATCAAAAGAAAGCCAGAATAGCAATACTCCTATCAGACAAAATAGACTTTAAAATGAAGAACATTTTAAGAGACAAGGAAGGGCACTACATAATGATCAAAGGATCAATCCAAGAAGAAGATATAACAATTTTAAATATCTATGCATCCAACATAGGATCACCACAATATATAAGGAAACTCCTAACAACCTTAAAAGGAGAAATCAACAATAACACAATCATAGTGAGAGACTTTAACACCCCACTTACAGCAATGGATAGATCATCCAGACAGAAAACCAGTAAGGAAACACAGGCCCTGAATGAAGCATTAGATCAGATGGACTTAATAGATATTTATAGGACATTCCATCCAAAAGCAACAGAATACACATTCTTCTCAAGTGCGCATGGAACATTCTCTAAGATTTATCACACCCTGGGTTACAAATCAAGCCTCAGTAACTTTAAGAAAATTGAAATCACTTCAAGCATCTTCTCTGACCACAATGCTATATGACTGGAAATCAACAAGAAAAAAATGGCCAAAAATACAAACACGTGGAGACTAAAAAACATGCTACTAAACAACCAATGGATCACTGAAGAAATCAAAGAGGAAATTAAAAAATACCTAGAAGCAAATGATAGCAAAGACACGACACTCCAAAACCTCTGGGATGCAGCAAAAGCAGTTCTAAGAGGAAAGTTTAGAGCAATACAAGCCTCCCTCAGAAAACAAAAAAAGCTCAAATAAACAACCTAACTTTACATCTAAAGCAGCTAGAGAGGGAAGAACTGACAAGACCTAAAGTTAGTAGAAGAAAAGAAATCATAAAGGTCAGAGCAGAAATCAATGAAATAGAAACGAAGAAAACCATAGAAAAGATCAATGAAACTAAAGGCTGGTTCTTTGAAAAGATCAACAAAATTGATAAACCCTTAGCCAGACTTATCAAGAAAAAAAGAGAGAGGACACAAATCAATAAAATTAGAAATGAAAAAGGAGAAGTAACAACAGACATCACAGAAATACAAAGGATCATAAGAGACTACTATATGCAACTCTATGGCAATAAAATGGAAAACCTAGAAGAAATGAACAAAGTCTTAAAAAAGTACAATCTCCCAAGATTAAGCCAAGATGAAATAGAAAAGATGAATAGGCCAATCACAAGCTCTGATATTGAAACTGTGATTAAAAAACTTTCAAAAACAAAAGTCCAGGACCAGATGGCTTCACAGGTGAATTCTATCAAACATTTAGAGAAGAGCTAACGCCTATCCTTCTGAAACTCTTCCAAAAATATTGCAGAGGTAGGGACACTCCCAAACTTATTCCATGAGGCAACCATCACCCTGATACCAAAACCAGACAGAGATACCACAAAAAAAGAAAATCACAGGCCAATCTCACTGATGAACATAGATGCAAAAATCCTCAACAAAATACTAGCCAACCGAATCCAACAATACATTAAAAGGATTTTACACCACGATCAAGTGGGATTTATTCCAGGGATGCAAGGATTCTTCACTATCGAAATCAATCAGTTTGATACACCACATTAACAAACTGGAGAATAAAAACCAGATGATCCTCTCCATAGATGCAGAAAAAGCCTTTGACAAAATCCAACACCCATTTCTGATAAAAACCCTTCAGAAAGTGGGCATGGGGGAACCTACCTCAACATCATAAAGGCCATCTATGACAAACCCAGAGCTAACATCATTCTCAATGGTGAAAAGCTGAAAGAATTCCCACTGAGATCAGGAACAAGACAGGGATGTCCACTCTCACCACTACTATTCAACATAGTTTTGGAAATCCTAGCCACAGCCATCAGAGAAGTAAAAGGAATAAAAGGAATCCAAATTGGAAAGGAAGAACTCAAACTATCACTGTTTGCAGATGACATGATACTATACCTAGAGAATCCTAAAGACTCTACCAGAAAACTGTTAGAGCTCATCAATGAATTTGCAAAATTGCAGGATACAAAATTAATACACAGAAATCAACTGCATTTCTATATACTAACAATGAAAGATCAAAAAGAGAAATTAGGGAAGCAATCCTGTTTACCATCACATCAAAAAGAATCAAATACTTAGGAATAAACCTGCCTAAAGAGACAAAAGACCTGTACTCTGAAAACCATAAGATGCTGATGAAAGAAATCGAGGATGACAAGAACAGATGGAAAGACATACCATGCTCTTGGATTGGAAGAGTGAATATTATCAAAATGACTATGCTACCCAACGCAATCTGCACGTTCAATGCAATCCCTATCAAATTACCAAGGACCTTTTTCACAAAACTAGAACAAAATACTTTAAAGTTCATTTGGAAACACACACACACACACAAAAAAAAGAATAGCCAAAGACATCCTGAAAAAGAAAAATGGAGCTGGAGGAATCAGGCTCCCTGACTTCAGACTTTACTACAAAGCTACAGTCATCAAAACCATATGGTACTGGCACAAAGACAGAAATATATAGATCAGTGGAACAGGAAAGCCCAGAATTAAACCCACGCATCTATAGTCAACTAATCTATGACAAAGGAGCCAAGAATATACATTGGGGAAATGACAGCCTCTTCAATAAGTGGTGCTGGGAAAACTGGAAAGCCACATGTAAAAAAATGAAACTAGAACACTTCCTAACACCATGCACAAAAATACACTCAAAATGGATTAAAGATCTAGATATAAGACCAGATACTATAAAACATAGGCCAAACACTCCCTGACATAAACAATAGCAACATCTTCTCAGATCCATGTGTCAGAGTAAGGACAATAAAAAGAGAAATAAACAAATGGGACTTAATTCAACTTCAAAGTTTCTGCACAGCAAAGGAAACAAAATGAAAAGACAACCCACAGAATGGGAGAAAATATTTGCAAATTGATCAACTGACAAGGGATTAATCTCCAAAATTTACAAACACCTACTATAGCTCAATACCAAAAAACACAAACAACCCCATCCAAAAATGGGCAGAGGATCTAGGCAGACAGTTCTCCAAAGAAGACATGCAGATGGCAAATAAACATATGAAAAGATGTTCAACATCACTCTTTATTAGAGAAATGCAAATCAAAACCACTATGAGGTTTTACACCAGCCAGAATGGCCATCATCAAAAAGTCTACAAACAGTAAGTGCTGGAGAGGGGGTGGAGAAAAAGGACCCATATTACACTGCTGATGGGAATGCAAATTGGTGCAAGCACTGTGGAAAACAGTATGGAGATTCCTCAGAAAACTCAAAATAGCATTACCATTGGATTTAGCAATCCCACTCCTGGGCATCTATCCAGCAGAAACCATGACTCGAAAAGACACCTGTACTCCAGTGTTCATTGCAGCACTCTATGCAATAGCCAGGTCATGGAAACAACCTAAATGCCCATCGACAGAGGAGTGGATAGGGAAGATATGGTACATACACACAATGGAATATTACTCAGCCATCAAAAGGAACGAATTACCAACATTTATAGCAACATGGATGGACTTAGAAATTATCATGTGAAGTGAAACCAGTCAATTAGACAGCAACATCCAATGCTACCGCTTACATGTGGAAACTAAAATGACACAATGAACCTCTTTGCAGAACAGACAATGACTCACGGACTTTGGAAAACCTTTGGTTTCCAAATAAGACAATCTGGGGTGTGGGGGGATGCCCTGAGGGTTTTGGATGGAAATTCTATCAAACTGAGTAGTGATGATTTATGTACACCTATTATTGTAATAAAAATCATTAAGCAATGAAAAAAATAAAGAAAATAAATAAACAAGGAAAGGCTGAAATAACCCCTCTGGTGCCAGATTAGTCACCACCAATGTAGCTCATGGTTTTTTGCTAATAAATACATGCAGATAGACACAAAAGTAAACACAGATGTGCGTGTGTGCACTGGCTAGCGTACACTTACATTTTAGTTCTTTCCACCTATAGGGAGTAGAGCAGTAAAATCCCAGTAATAATAAGCACACCTATCATTCAGACCTTGGTTTTTAAATATCATTCTCCAATAAAAGGAACCAAGTCTTCCTAGAGAACTGGTTGATTCCAAGGCAACGCAAGGAAAGAATAATCTGGACCTGATACATCCTGTGGGACCAGAAAGCAAGGAAACTCAAAGACAAACAAAGAGCATAACGTCAGAAAGGCATAGCAGACAATTTGAAAAGAGTTTCCAAAAGCCAAAATTCGAACAACTGGAGCAACAAAATAAATAACGACAGTACTGGATTATAACCAAAAGTATTTTAAAAATCAATGAATCCATATGGATATAAATAAATAACCAAATAAATATACAGGGAAACAGGTCAACACTTTCTTATAGAAAAATTCCAATTAATAAACGAAGAGGTAATGAATCAAATCAGAAATTACCATTAAAACACAAAAGTAATAATTGTTAAAGGCAAGATTCACCAATGAATACTAATATTAGCGTGCAAAAATTTCAAGAAAAACAGGATATGTGCATAGTCTCAAAGCATCTCCTTCAAAATATTTAGTATTTACAAAGTATAACATAATTCTAAAGTATAAAACTTCACATAGGAGAATCCGGATAACACATTAACCATGTGATCCAGGTTAAAAGCAAGTACAATACATACCGGTATCGTGTACCCCCAAAACAAAATGCAAAGGGCATTAATGTCCCCAGTAAGTTGCTTTTAAATTAATCAGAGGGGAGCTTTTCCTGGGTAGGTCTGACCTAATCAGAGGAGTCCTAATAACGACTGGGAGTAACAGAAGTCATTGCCCTGTGGACCTTATGGAAGCAAACTGCATGTACAGAGAGGATCACGTGGCACGGAATGTCACCATCCTCTGGAAGATAAAACCTCAGTCTTAGAGAACTACAAGAACAGGAATTCTGCTGGCAACTTAAATGAGGTTAGAAGAAGCTCCAAGATCCAGATGAAAATTCATCCCAGCAACACACTGATTTCAGCCTTGACAATGAGCAGACAAACCAGCTACACCATGCCTGGATTTCTGACCTATAGAAATTGTGAGGTAATAAACGAGTGTTATTTTAAGCCACAAAGTTTGTGGTAATTTGTTACACAAATTAATAATATAACAAATAAACTATGGTCTTCAAAACTGTTAAGATCATGAAAGACAGGAAAAAGGGAGGAACTCTCACAGACTGGAGGAGGCTAAGGAGACCTGACAGCTAAACTGTTTGTGATCCTGGAACAGAAAAAAGATGTTAACAGAAAAACTGATGAAATTTTAATAAATCCCACGGTTTAGTTAACAATACTGTACCAGCGATAATTGTTTCATTTTGAAAACTGTTCTCTGATTGTTAGATGTTAAACACAAAGGGAAGTCAAGGCAAGGGTATACAGGAATTTTTATTTTTGCAACTCTTCCATAAATCTAAATTTATCTCAAAAACTTAAAAATATGCATATTTTCAAATTCTGTCTAATGCAAAGACCTGGAACCAATGATAACCCAAGATTAATAAGTGTCTCTGCAGAGTTCCCTTCGTGGCTCAGTGGTTAATGAATCCAACTAAGAACCATGAGGTTGCGGGTTCGATTCCTGGCCTTGCTCAGTGGGTTAAGGATTCGGGGTTGCCGTGAGATGTGGTGTATGTTGCAGATGCGGCTTGGATCCCACATTGCTGTGGCTGTGGCTGTGGCAAAGGCTGGCAGCTACAACTCCTGTTAGACCCCTAGCCTGGGAACCTCTATATGCCCTGGGTGTGGCTCTAGATAAAAGACAAAAAAAAAAAAAAAAAGGGTCTCTAACACTTACCACTCAAATATTTCTCTAAATATTATTTCCACTAAATGATAATAGAGCTTCTTGGTACAACGGTCAATTCCAAGTGTGAGGCAAGAAATTTCTAAGATAAGCCTTATATTAGGGTTTTCCAGAAAAATAGGAACAACATAATAAGGAATCAGCTCAAGCAATTATGGAAGCAGGCAAGTCCCAAGATCTTCAGGGTGAGTTGGAAAACTAGAGACCAAGTAAAGTCAATGGTTTAGTTCCAGTCAAAGTCCCAAGGCCTGAGAGCCAGTGGTGTAGTGCCTGTCTGAAGGCTGGCAGGCTTGAGACTCAGAGTTGATGTTTCAGTCCAAATGTGAAGACAGGAAAAAAGCTAATATCCTAGTTGGAAGGCAATCAGGGAGGAGCAGTTTCCTCTTATCTACCTTTTTGTTCTATTCAGACCTTCAACAGATTAGATGAGGCCCACCCACACAAGGAGGAAAGTATGCTTTACTTAGTGTGCTAATTTATATGCTGTTCATCCAAAACCATTCAGAATAATGCTTGACCAAATATCTGGGTACTCCATGACCCAGTCAAATTGACACATAAAATTACCCACCTCTAGTTTGTAACATTTTGTTCTGACAAAAAGCAAGGAAGCCATCACAGATTACAGAAGTCTTCTCTAAAGGACACAAAAGCAATAAAAGGACATCCACTGGCCAAAGGCAATACAATATGAGCACAAAAAAGAATAATAAATGCAATTAAATCCAGTATAGAAAGACCCATGAATCCATAAAGATATACATATATATATATATATATTTTTCCCCCCCCTGCTTTTTAGGGCTACACCTGCGGCATACAGAGGTTCCCAGGCTAAGGGTCCAATCACTACAGCTGCTGGCCTAAGCCACAGCCATAAACAACGCACAGGATCCAAGCCGTGTCTGTAACCTACACCACAGCTCACGGCAACGCCAGATCTTTAACCTACTGAGCAAGGCCAGGGATAGAACCCAAAACTTCATAGTTCCTAGTTGGATTCGTTTCTGCTGTGCCACGATAGGAACTCCCCAGTTTTTTGGTTTTGTTTTATTTTTTCATAAAGATATCTTTTGAAAGAGGAAAAGCACAAAGCTAAAGAGAACTTTAAAAAGCAACACAGGCATAGCACAATAGAAGTGACTAGGGCACCGATTTCTACTCTGAAAATTAACCTCCTTTTCCAGTAAAACCCATTATTTCAGGGTACCAAATTACTCTTGTTGACAAGGGAAAGGTCTTTACAGAGTAATTTCAGCTACTTAAATGTGTAAGGAACAACAAAATTAGAAAATCAGTGTTTTGCAAGCCCTAATGAAGAAAAAGCTTCACTAGTAAAACTATGAAGTATGATGGGGATCTTTACAGTGGAGGAACTAGGCTGTCTCACTAAACCTACTGATTAGCATTAGCATCGCTTAACACAGAACAACCAGGTATGTGCCTGCTGGTGGGATACAATCAATATCAAGGATAGCCATCTCCATGGAATGACTGCCAAAAACGTTGCATCTAAATCTAATCACGCTTTTAGGCTAACTTTCATTTAAAGGAAAAGAAATAAAAGAACTACCAAGGAAGCAAACAGAAGAATTCAAAAAGCAAGATAACCTATTCAACAACTGACCTAGCCTCTTTAACAAGTTAAAAACATAAAATTAAAAAAATAAAGCAGAGGAGTTCCCGTTGTGGCTCAGTGTTTAATGAATCCAACTAGGAACCGTGAGGTTGCAGGTTCGATCCCTGACCTCGCTCAGTGGTTTAAGGATCCAGCGTTGCCGTGGGCTGTGGTGTAGGTTGCAGATGTGGCTCAGATCATGCATTGCTGTGGCTGTGGCGTAGGCCAGTGGCTATAGCTCCGATTCGATCCCTAGCCTGGGAACCGCCATATGCCACGGGTGCGGCCCTAGAAAAGGCAAAAAGACAAAAAAATAAAATAAAAATTAAAAAAATAAAGCAGAAGAGAAGGGTTAGAAAGGACCTGATAAAACCAAATACACTATATGAACCTTGTTCTGATCCTGATTAAAAGAACCCAGTAAAAGCAGTCTTGACACAATCAGAGAAATTTTTCTATAGAATGGTATTAAATGATACCTAGAATTTACTTACTGATAATTCTATTAGGTAAGATAATGTCATTGTGCCGCTAAGTCAAAAAAAGAAAAAAAAAATTTGTAAGATGCACATAATAGTGTGAAAAAGAGAACTGATGTGATATCTGGGATTTTCTTTAAAATTAAAGAAAAATAAGAATAAAAAAGAATAGGAAAACAACCTAATCCCAAGGATTTTCTTGCTCAGGATTAAAAAGTCATGTCTAAATTATAGGGATAGAGTAGAATAATTAAATAGTTTAAAATCTCACTAGGGGATTAAAGACAGAAAAGGAATATTAAGGGAGTTTGGGAGACTGCTATAAGCTAATGACCACTCAAGAAAAGAATCCAGTAACCTAGCAACAATCTACACTACCTTAAAGATGACCAGGTGCGTTTAAGTGCCAGACACACTCAAACCACCAACCCAGTTAGAACACAAAACAACAGGACATGGGGTCTGAATCTTGTTACATGAAGTCAGGGAGTTAATAGTCCTTTCTGCATGTAGGCAAGACAAAAATATAGGTGAAAGGGGGAAAAATCTAGGTAAAAGACATTATACTGAAACCTGAGATGAACTACCATATTTTAGTACGTTTCCACCTTTTGCTAATATACATATCATTTACATAGCACCATGTCAGTCTGGCTAAACTAACTACATAGGGTCAAAGGAGGAACTAATGATGTCTACCCCAAAATGAGGAAGATGGTGGTCTTCTCTCCTTCTCACTTTTTATTTGATTATAAAAATGTAGCCCTCTTTGTTTTGGGGACTGTTGCTGCATTCCTTTGCCAGCCGCTTGTGTCTTTCAGGGTTCTATACTAATACACTCATTCTTTGCCTGCCACTTCACTGAATTCTTTCTGCAAAGAATCCTGACACAAGTGAGTGGTTTCAATTAAAAGACAGTGGGTTCAAATCTCCTCCTAAGTCAGGAATCATGGGTTCAAGTCCTAATTTGAAGTGAAGGTGGATTCGAGTCCCAGCCCATGGGTTCAAGGTCCAGCCCTTGGATTCAGGTCCGAATCTGAGTTTTGGCTGGGTTCGAGGCCCACCTGAGATGGAGTGAAATTTCATAAGCTTCTGGAATTTGGAACTCAGAGGATGAATATCACTTTTAAAACTTAGGGAGTTCCCATCGTGGCACAGCAGAAACGAATCCGACTGGGAACCATGAGGTTTCAGGTTCGATCCCTGGCATTGCTCAGTGGGTTGAAGATCTGCCGTTGCCGTGAGCTGTGGTGTGGGTTGCAGATGCGGCTCGGATCTGGCATTGCTGTAGCTGTAGCAAAGGCCAGTGGCTACAGCTCCAATTGGACCCCTGGCCTGTGAGCCTCCACATGCCACGGGTGCAGCCCTAAAAAGACAAAAAAAAACAAGACTTGTTTTTACTATTCCCCACAGTATCTTAAGAATTTTATACAGCAGACACTAAAAAAAAAAAAACCACCTGAAATATCAGAACACCTTTTTCACACTTACGAGAACTCATTTCTTTTCTTATTGTTTTCCCTTTTTCTATCTCCCTCATCCCTTAAAATATTCAGAAATTTCCAATGAAAAACTGTCTCCATACTTTAGGAGCCATATACATACAGATTTTAAGTGAATTCTTCAAGGCAGTATTTCAAAAATCAAAAATACAAGTAAATTTGTACTTATATACATGTGTTCATTTTCAACCACTTAATAATATGCATGTTTAATCTCAGTAAATTCATAAAAGGTATTCTTAAATTTTTGTCTTTAGAATTTTATGGAGGAGAGCGGGATGTCCGGCTCGCGAGTGGCCCTTTGTCTGTTGCTCTCGAAGAAAGAACAATTTTAAAATGGGTGATGCTGAGAAGGACAAGGAGATTTTTGTTCAGAAGTGTGCCCAGTGCCATACTGTAGAAAAGGGAGGCAAGCACCAGACTGGTCCAAACCTCCATGGTCTGTTTGGGCGGAAGACAGGTCAGGCTCCTGGATTCTCTTACACAGATGCCAACAAGAACAAAGGCATCACCTGGGGAGAGGAGATGCTGATGGAGTACCTGGAGAAGTACATCCCTAGAACAAAAATGATCTTCACTGGCATTAAGAGGAAGGGAGAAAGGGAAGACTTGGTAGCTTATCTCAAAAAAGTTACTAATGAGTAAAAGTTGGCCACCGCCTTATTTATTACAAGACCGAAATGTCCCATGACTTTTGTATGTATACCATATTTAAACTGATCTCATACACTAGAATTCAGATCATGTATGGCGGATGGAATGCTTCTTTTGGATGGCCCTGATTTAAATAAGATTGGTTGGTGGCTAAACGAATATGGTCAGCTTTTTGAATTTTAGTAGTAATTCCACTTCAACAAGTACTATCACTGTTTTTCCCCTTCAACAGAGATGATTACACTTGAATATGGAATGTTAAACTTTTCAGGAAGATGGTGAATATCTTCTCAAAACCTATAGGAGATTGGTTTTATACTTAGGTTTCTATAACTAGTTATATTAATATATTTAAATACTGAGAAGATCCCTTCACTGTCTCATAAAACAGAGCAAGATTCACCTGTGTTTCAAGTTGTGTTCACTAGCCTGTTAAGACATGAGATGAAGGTAAATTGACAATGTCCACTTTATCTTTTTGGTCTTAACTATGGCAGTTTCATTAAAATTCTCTGTTATTTAAAGTACTGCCTTTTACTTACTGAAAGGCATTTTAGTATGGTTTCTGTACAGCATCAAATAAAGAATGTTTAGCATTTGTCACTTTTTTTATAAAAGAATTTTATGGAAAGCAAAAGAATTATACTTATGTGAACAAACTGTGAAGTTAGTAATTACGGATTTCGTATTTACGAAAAAAAACAAAAAAACAAAAAAAAAACCTGAGTGCTTACTCTGCTCCAGGCACTATTCTAGTTTGCCTGTATTAACTGATTAATTATTAAAACAATCTTATAAAGTAGGTACTATCATTGTTCTAGTTTATAGATGATGCAGAGGAAGTAAAAGCAAGCTACCCAAGGTTCCACACAGTACTAGGATTCCAAGACATGTAGCCTAGTTCCAAAACCCCAGCTCTTTAACACCACACTGGGCTGACTCACTGTGAGGCATCCTTTGCCTGATGCTTAGTCTATCCACTCAATTCCAGTGTTGCTGATTTTCATTGTTTCCAAAGAGAAAATGAAAGGAAAACGATGCAAAAATGAACAGTAAAACTTACCTTTTGAATGGCCTCTTCCATATCCAACTCAAATTGCTCATTCTGTAATAATCTAAGGAACCTTTTGCGCTCAGCCCGGTCATCATTCTCATTCCGCACCATTTGGTCCCTGACTTGATTCTGTAGCCTTTTTAATGCCTCAACATGCAATGTTTTGCAATAGTTTACATCTACTAATTTCTGATGCCTTTCACTGAAGCTCAAAGTTCTCCTCTTGGAAGCCTATAACAGGTGGGGAAAAAAAAGCATCCTTGGTATTCCAGGATCTAATTTTTTTTTTTAAATACATTGATTGCAGCCCCCAAAACAAAAGAAACAACAACAGCTAACAGTAATAAATGAAAACTTTTGGCTTCCTTCCTAAATTGAAAAAAAATATGCCATAATAAAAAAAGCAAATATAAGTACATGATATATCAATACGGTACATACTGTTACTGTTCTCCATCTTACAGACGAGGCATGAAAAGTTAAAGCAACTTGACTCAAGTTTCCTCAGCTAATAAACAGCTCTACTAGAATTCAAAGACGTGAAGCTAAACTCTACACTCAGCTTTTTACCACTACGCAGGGAATCCTCCTCATTCCACCCCCTTCTCTTTCGCCTATGGCCATAAATCGCTGTTCAAAAGCTAGCCAGGTTTTTCTAATACACATTTAATAGGTCAACCTACTGCTATTTATTCATTCGCTCTCTCCTGGACTTTCATTCACACTCATTTGTACAGAGGTTTTTAAGACATTTCTCAAATTCCAGAAATGTGAGAAGTGAGAAACAACATTTTTTACAAGGCAAATCTAATATAGTGTGGGGGAAACGCAAAAAAAAAGGCTAAACGCAAAAAAAAAAAAAAAAAAAAAAAAAGGCTGGAAGCCACCGGGGGCTTCCTGAAATAATAGCACCTGAAGTCCTGGGAACAAATACGACTTTCTTTCGTATTTAATTCTCAGATTAGGCACTAGTCTCTCAAGTCGTCTCTAAACTACAATTAAATCAATAAACACGTAGTTCCGAGACCCCCGACAGGCTCACCATCTTGGCAGACGAAAAACCACCTCTCCGGCTCCCGCCGCCTCCACCTCCTCGGCTAAATCCAAAGGCCGCAGTTCCCCTTGGCGTTAACGCGGTTTCCCGGCAACAGCCTCTGAAGTCCCAACTCAGACAAAGCCGACACGAGAAGGCCGCCACCTCCTATTGGACACAGCACTATCCAGTCAGCGCTAAACTTCTTGAGAGGCCGGCTGTGCGGCTACTTTCATAGGTCTAAAGGAGACAGGCGGGAGGTTCAGATGTACCGTGAGGCGATCCCTTTGCAGTCTGCTAGGAGGCCAAGGTTTCCCTCAAGCGATTAGCTTTGGGTTTTGGTGGAATTAGGAGCCGAGCTGTAACAGGAAACTGTTTACAGAGAAATATATAAACTTCTGTCGAAGATACGGGGCCAAAGTCGCTTTCTATGCACACGACATACTACAACCTCAATGCATTTTCTGCCATTTCCGCCTTAGTCCTTAGCAGTGGGAGGTAGGGTCAGTCTCCCTTGCTGGGTTACTGCACTATGCTTAGCGTGTGTTTCATGGAGCCTTCGCCTCACCACCACCCCCCGCCCCCAGAAGCTGTTGGTAAATTTGGGGAATAAAATGTATAGGCTACATGGATCTTACTCTGCTATGTAACACATGGTAAAAGACCAGATAGATGATAGAAGGATGCTGATCAGGTTTCTTTTATTTATAAAGTTAGACACTGAAGTCTATTTTAAATGCAAGGATTTACGAACAAAAATGGACCAGAGAAATCGGTCAAACATATTAATTTTAGAGAAGACTTATTTAGAAAACTTGTCAAAACTAAGAAAAACATTTTTTAAGGTAATATGAGAACTTTGCTTAGTTTGTGCAAATTTGAAGTTCATCTTGGGTAGTAATATGTCTGCTTAAAGATTAATAACAAGTAGGACTTTTAGTTTCGGCTCCAAAATGTAAAAAAGCTTGGAAGTTATTCCATCTTTAATGCCAGAAAAAGCTGGGCAAACACAAAACTTTGTAACTGAGGTCATAGGGGAACTCACTACCCTGAAATCTGGAAAAGAGTAAACCCAAAGAGTCACAGTCACAACTCTTTTACTTACCTGGAGCAGAAGCCCCTGAAGTCATGAATTAGGAATAGTTAAATGGTAATTTTCATGGATTTCTGGAGACTGAGGAGTGTGGAATGGAATGAGTGAAGCAGTGGAGGCTGCAGTGTTAGGGAGGCCCCCACCCTTCCTCCAGGAATCTCATGGGTTTTTTCCTCCAGGAATCTCAGTGGGTTCTCAGAGTGAAGACCCAAGAAAGATCTCCTGTGGCTTCTGCGAGCGGGTGGGAGGGGGAGAGGATAGAGAAGAATCATTGTGAAATCTGTCCAGACACTTCACAATAAAGGCCTGCTTTCCAGAGGATAAAATTTTACCAGAGCCTTATCCCACCCGGGGCAAAGACATTTCTCCCCCTCCAGCCTCCTTCAGCCTTCCTCTCTCACCTAAGTGGAGAGCAGGGATCTAAGAAATATTTGTGAAGGTCACAGCCCAGGGACCCGGCTCTACTAAAAATTTTAATCACAAAATTATAGAACAGTTCCATTTTATCGCCATACCAACAGTGTTCCAGTGTTACAATAGCTGATTACAGCTGGAAGTCCTGCAAAACACACACTCTGTCTAACAAGGAATTCTTAGGGAATCCAAAGACAGTGGGAGACAATAACAAAAGCAGAGGAATTTGACTCTGGAACCTACAGCTATAGCAAACATTAAACACAGCCCAACTCCTAACATATAATTTTTTGGGAAAAAAAAAAGGCACTCCTAAGCCATGTTTACCTCAGTTCCTATTACCCAATATACCACATCTAGCTCTTAACAAATTACAAGGCTAAAGGCAGATTGTTAGGAGGCAAGAAAAACACAGTTTGAAAGGCAAAGGAAACATCAGGACTAGATTCAGCTATCATACACATTTGGGATTAAACTGGAATTTAAAAAACTATGATCAGTATGCTGAGGGATCTGATAGAAAATGTGGACAACATACAAGAATAAAAGGGTAATGTAAGCAGAGAAATGGAAACTATATGAAAGAATTCAAATGAAATTCTAGAAATCAAAAACACTATGACAAATGAAGAGTACCTTTCACAGGATTATCAGTAGACTGGGCACAACTGAAGAGAGAATCAGTGATCTTGAAGTTATGTCAACAGACACCTCCTAAACTGAAATGCAAGGAGATTAATAGCAAGAAGATAACCCTAATGGGCTTTTAGACCTCACCTTAGACTCAAATTGTTTCCCAACATCAGAAGTGGACTTTTACCAGTGTGTGTGTGTGTGTGTGTGTGTGTGTGTGTGTGTGTGTGTGTGTGTGTGTGTGTGTAGGGGGAATATTGCCAATGACTGTCTTTGGGAAGTCTTATAAACCCAGTTACTACAAAAGTAGAATTGACTACAGGATGTGTATGGCACAAAACACTGTGAAATTGGGATGCAACTATTGTTTGCATTCAATTCCCCATTAGTCTAGCAACATCCACAAGATCTATACAAAATCATGGCTTTTGTATAGCTTCTCTTAAAAGTAGCCTTTAATTAAAGCTTCTTGGCTAGGCTGTCAGCAGAAATATTTTTGTTGTTGTTTTGAACACAGATGTACCTCAAACATTTAAAATAGTGTTTGGCATATAGTTAGTAGTAAATAAATATTGGTTACATGAACAAATGCTTGAAATTATATTACAGTTAGGCACACAGGAAAAAGCTCTACCAGAAATAACTCTGAAGAAACTATTCTTCATCAGAGTTTTATAAATTTTACTTATATTTTCAAAGAGCACATTTTGGTTTATTTTTTTCTATTTTTTTAAATTTCCAAGTTCATTGTTTTCTGTTCTTACCATCATTATTTTCTTCAATATGTGATAATTTGCTCCTGCTTCACAGCCAGGATGTGGGAGGAAGGGGGTTCTCTGTTATCCTGGTTCAGTCTCAGTATTTTAGACAGGTCTTGAGGTTTGGAGGTTTCATTAACTGGAGAAACTTTCCTTAATGGTAAGTATTTACTGCTTTCTTTTGGCCCTTAAAGTCTAAAACCCTCAGCCTGACCTCTAAAGTCTTGTATGTCTACCCCTTAAGGTTTCTTCTTCAAACTGTGACCAAAAAATACTTCTCTGAGTTTTTCCTATCAGAGGGCCTTTGTATGTGTGGATCTCTGCCCTTAAAAAGAGTATGTGATTATGGAAAAATCCACCCACTGTCTTGCCAATGAGATAGCATATGCTCTGGATGGCAGAGAAGAAAAACAGAAGAAGCCTTGGTTCTTTACGACCACAGAGGTGCCACACCAGCCCTGGGCTGCCTAACTCATGGCCCCATGCTCTCTGAAAGAAAAGTAAACTAGTTTGCCTAAGCTTCTGTGTCCTCTTCTTCACTCAGTAGCCTATTAGTTATCCAATGCAATTTCTAATTGATATAACCACTTTCTCTGCTTAATTTCATAGCTGAAAAATGATTAAGAAAAACAAGAATTTTTGCAGCATTAATTGCTTTTAAAAATCAATGTTTGATTTTAAAGATTATTAGTAGTTAGAGTGGAAAACCTCTGCTTTCCTTTCTCACATTTTGCTCTCTACCTTCTTACTTACTAGAAGCTGCTAGCCAGTTGCTTTCCTTTAATCCCTGTGATCTCAGAGTCTTGACCACAGTTTACGTTCATTGTTTCCTTTTTTTTTTTTTTTTTGTCACACCTGTGGCCTATGGAAGTTCCTAGGCCTGGAATAGAATCTGAGCCACAGGTGAGGCAAGACTGGATCTTTAATTCACTGCACCAGGCCAGGGATAGAATGCATACTGCCATGGAGACAATACTGGATCCTTAACCCACTGTACCACAGCGGGAACTCCTTGATCACAATTTTTGATTCTTGAATTTGTTCTCCAAAATATCAATGCAACATGTTTGTCTAGTAATTTGATAACTCCTAGAATCATGTCATTGCCAACTAAAAATTGGCACTTGCTATCTACCTCTACAAGGATTGAGTCATTAGCCTTTGCAGCCACTGACCTTCAACACATCTGGAAAGGAGTTCAGGGTGGAGATCTGGAATGAGGCACTGTGTGCTCTGGGAAAAAAACTGGCAGAACATGCCTTCAGATAGTTAGAAGTTTGAGGAGACAGTTTTGTGAGTCCAAATTCTTGCATCTTCTCCTATGTAGAAAAGCATGAAAATCATTAATGGAGACATCTGTTCCTCACGACTAGAGGTAACCTTCTCAAAAGATGTGTGCTTGACTGCACCCATCCCCTCCACTGAAAATCACGTTATACTGATCTTCCCCCACTACCCTTTTGGAGCAGTTCCTCAGAGCTACGTGAGATGCTGTCTCCCAGGCTATATGTCTCATTTTGCCCCAAATAAAATTTAACTCACAACTCTCATATTGTGCCTTTTTTTTTTCAGTTGACATCATTTAAAAATTGGATAAACATGCCTTTTACGTTTTCAAATAGTCCATAGATAAAAATGTTGAGTAAGACTGAGAGAACACAGATCCCTGACATACGCCACTACAGTATCCCTCCAGGTGGAACTAAATCAGCAAACTTTGAGTATGATCATTCAACTATTTACCAATGCACCAATTTTACTAGTACACTACCAGTATTTCTATGCCCTTCTATAAAAATTTACTGAAGGAATTCCCCAAAGAGACTTCTCTAAAGTCTAGATAACATTATGATTTTTTTTCCATTTCCTTATCTACCTAACACAATGTATTTGATTGCTTGGCATCCAAATGACAAATTCTTTGGTTGCATAGATAGATTCAGGTCAACATTATATGAAATGCCCACAGATCAATAAATACAGATGTCTTTGAAACATTAACAGGGTACAAATCTGATCATTAAGTGTTAAGTTACTTGATAAAATTTACCCTGTTCAATGGACTTCTAATGCACAATAGTATATTACTTTTTGCAAGGAAATATTTGTAACTTTAAGACTACTCAATCAAATACATGAAGTATTTCACTCATCGATACATAGATTATATGTTTCATCAGGCAGTTAAATATATCAATACTACATGCTTTTTAAGATACACAATTAACATTTCAGAACACCATACACAGCAATAGTTTAAATGCATAACTAATCATCTAAATTTGCTAAATTTTGGTTATCACAGAACCCTAAACATAGCATAGCTTAATAAAAAAATACACTGAAGAATAAACATTGTATTTAGAAAGCAGTAATTTGAGTGTTAAGAAGGACCAGAAGGGTAATTCAGATGGAGAATCTGTTATGTAGGACAGAGAGAATCACTGCATTTAGTCAGTATAAATAAACTAAGGGGAAATCACTTAGGTCATCAGAAATTATGAGACATGCACACATACACACACACGCATGCACACACACACACACACACACACACGCACACACACACAAAGGATTTGTGGAATAGTTACTGTGCTTTTAATTGCCATAGTGAGCGGAGCTGAAAAATCAATACAATTCCGACCAAGGATAATTCAAGTCTTCAGTCATAGAGTACTCACAACTGCACTCCTGGTTGCCCTGGCAAAGAGACCTCCACCTTAAGGTAATGGCAAAATAGGAATAAAGTGCACTAATGAAGAAACAGTGAATAAAGGTCAAGCCAATATAATCAAGTTAAAGCATGCAACATTCACCTTGAAAGAAATTCCTGTAAAAAAGGTATATACTATTGACTCTTGAACAACATGGGTTTGAACTGCAGTCTACATATACAGGGATTTTTTTTTCAATAAATATATACAGTACTACAGGATCACTGTTTGGATGAATCCGCAGATGCAGAACCACAGATACCGAGGGCTATATATGGAGCATCCACAGATTTTGGTATCCAAGGCAGTTCCTGGAAACAATTCCCTACAGACACCTAAGGAACACTGAATGTGGCAGAGACTGAGACCATGAGAAAAAGAATACAAAGCACAAATAAAAAGCTTCACTTGAGGAGTTCTTTTGTGGTGCAGTGGGTTAAGGATCCCAAGTTGTCACTGCAGCAGCTTGGGTTGCTGCTTGGTTTTGATCCCTGGCCTGGAAACTTCCACTTTCAGTGGATGCAGGTAAAAAAAAAAAAAAAAAAAAAAAAAAAGCTTCCCATGAGACTTGAGAGAGTTTCTGTGACCTACAAATTTTTGCTCCCCTCTCTGTCCTTGGGTCACTGATCACATTATGCATATCAACATTACATCCACTTCTCTACTCATTGGCAATACTGTCTGAGGGAACAGAAGGTATTGGTGTTATGTATAAATTGCCCTGAGAAGAAGCCTGCTGCAGATTTCTTGACATAACCATCTCCCCAAAGGGTTAGGTTCCTTGTAGTGAAGGTAAGAAATGAGGACCAGTTCAGGATATAACAGGTTTAATAGCATAGAATTTGTTAATGCCTAATAGTGAATTGTTATGCAGCATTGTAAAGTATTTTAGCAAACAAGGATGCTTTTCACTATTTTTTTCTTCTCTGAAGACCTTTGGCTCTATAGATAATTTTGGTTATAGCTCCTTGTCTTCAGTCCACATATGGGTATTGTAGAAAGATTCTATGGTAATTTATGCAATTTAATAGGGAGTCTGTCAAAGAAAAAGATTTTGGGGCTGAAAGTTCATCTAAAACAAATACGATTTTTTTAATTTTTATTTTGTATTGGAGAATAGTTAATTTACAATGTTATGTTAGTTTCATGTGTACAGCAAAGTGAATCAGATTAGATAGATGATAGATAGATGGTGATAGACAGATACAGCTGTGTAGATACTGACATATCCGTTCTTTTTCATATTCTTTTCCCATATAGATTTTTACAGAATATTGAGTAGAGTTCCCTATGCTATAGAGTAGGCCCTTTTTGGTTATCTATTTTATATACAGTAGTGTGTATAGGTTAATCCTAAACTCCTAATTTATCCTTCCCCTCATGTTTCCCCTTTGGTAACCATAGTTTTGTTTGAAGTCTATGTATACATATATATACATATATATGTATGTATATATATGTATATTTTGGAGATTAATCCCTTGTCGGTGGCTTCATTTGCAAACATTTTCTCCCATTCTGAGGGCTGTATTTTTGTTTTGTTTATAGTGTCCTTTGCTGTGCAAAAGCTTGTAATTTTAATTAGGTCCCACTTGTGTACTTTTGTTTTTATTCTCATTACTCTAGGAGGTGGATCCAAAAAGATATTGCAGTGATTTATGTCAAAGGGTGTTCTATGTTTTCCTCTAAGAGTTTTATAGTATCCAACCTTGAATTGAAGCCTTTGAGGCCTTTGATCCCTTTAGAGTTTATTTTTGTCTATAGTGTTAGAGAATGTTATAATTTAATTTTTTACATGTAGCTGTCCTGTTTTCCCAGCACACTTCTGAAGAGACTGTCTTTTTTCCACTGCATATTCTTACACCATTTGTCATAGAGTAATTGACCTTAAGGTTTTGGATTTATTTCCGGGCTTTCTATCCTGTTCCATTGATCTATATTTCTGTTTTTGAGTTAGTACCATGCTGTTTTAATGACTGTAGCTTTGTGGTATAGTCTGGAGTCAGGGAGCCTGATTCCTCCAGATCCATTTTTCTTTCTCAGGATCGATTTGGCTATCTGGAGTCTTTTGTGTTTCCATTCAAATTTAAAAATTTTTGTTCTAGTTCTGTGAGAAATGCATTGGTAATTTGATAGGGATTGCACTGAATCTGTAGATTGTCTTGGTTAGTATAGTCCTTTTGACAATATTGAGTCTTCCAATCCAAGAGCACGGTTTCTTTCCAGCTGTTTCAATTTCAATTTCTTTCACCAACATTTTACAGTTTCCAGAGTACAGGTCTTTTCCCTATTTAGGTATATTTATCCCTAGGTATCTCATTCTTTTTGATGCAATGGTAAAGGGATTTTTTTCCCCTTACTTTCTCTTTCTGATCTTTCATTGTTAGTGCATAGGAATGCAAAGGTTTTCTGTGTATTAATTCTATATTCTGAAACTTTACTGAGTTCATTGATGAGCTCTAGTAGTTTTCTGGTTGAATCTTTTAGGATTTTCTATGTATAGCATCATGTCATCTGCAGACAGTGACAGGTTTACTTCTTCTTTCCCAATTTGGATTCCTTTTATTTCTTTTCCTTCTCTGATTGTTGTGACTAGGATTTCTAAAACTATGCTGAATAAAAGTGGCAAGAGTGGACATCTTTGTCTTGCTCCTGATCTTAGAGGAAATAAAGACCAATTTAATCAATGACAACAATTAGATGATTTTACCTAAAGAAAATTACCCTAAATTTTTTTATTTAATAGACTTTGCTTTTTAGAGCAGTTTTAGGTTTATAGAAAAATTGATAGAATACAGTACATTTTGACACATTCCCTCTTCCTTCCATACCCACGCAATTTCCACTATCATTAGCACCATACATTTGTTAAAACTGATGAATCAATATTGATACATTATTCACGAAACTGCATAGTTTTCATGAGAGTTTTCTCTTTGTTTTGTACAGGTCTACGTGGGTTTTGACAAGACATGCATAATTGCATGTATCCACCATTACAGTATCATACAGAATAGTTTCAGTGTTCTAAAATCCCCTGTGGTCCACTTATTCATCCTTCCCTCCTTCCACCCAAGTCCCTGGAAACCATTAGTCTTTCTATCTCTATAATTTGGCTTTTCCAGAATGTCATATATTTGGAATTATACAGAATATAGCTTTTCAGACTGACTTCTTTTGCTCAGCAATATGCCTTTAAGTTTCTTCCCTGTCTTTTCATGGCTTGATAGCACATTTATTTTTATCACTTAATAATATTCCATTGTATGACTTTTGTAAAAAAAAAAACAATAATCATATTTAAAGATTTCTCATGACAAATTATTCCTATCATAAGTGATATTTCATTGTTAAGGAAGGATTTATGCCCTTCCAGAATCAAGGAGAAATCTTCTGGTTCATTTCCCTTTGTAATATAGCTTTTCACGTACAGGTCTAGACTAAAGGTCTAGACTACTGAAGGGAAAGAGCTTTCCCTAATAATAAATGATGGATTATACTGATTAATGTTCCCCAATAGTTACAACATAACAGGGTTGAACATAACAAAGGTGCTGATTTGAAATAAGGCATAGGTATACACTGTAAGTTCTAACTATACAGTAGAAATTTACAAAATTGTATTGCTTTATAAAATGAAGCAATTAGAACAAAACAATTTTTCTTTTGCGTAGAAAAATGCCCAAATCTAAGCTAATTTGCTGCAGCTGGACACCACCTGCAGATGACTGTTTAAGTACTCTGAACATTACACACTTATATTTTAAATATTGATAATGCCATTTTTCATTTCCTCGACATGAAATCCCACAGGGAATAATTATGCTAATAAACCTTAATGATTCTTGCAAATAAATGATCAAACCAAATTGCTTCTGTTGATTTATATTAATGGATGCCTTTAGGACGAGATTTGCCAGTACGGTGCTGCCTCTTGAATCTCAATTCATCTTATTTAGCTGAAGAGTATACATAGTTTGTTAAATAGATGAAGTGTTTAAAATATAATGTGTTTGTGCAGTTTTTGCACTTTGTAATGTTCAAGCATTACCATCTTGCCTTGTGGCAAATCTGCATTTAATGGTTTCATCGTATATAACTTTCTTTTGTACTTTTTCTCTTTGCTATATGCAGTTAAGAAATGACTACTTTCTGGTTGATTCAGAACAGTCCAGCTTCCATATGTTGAACTTTATTGTTTTATTAAGAGAATAAAGTGTTTCTGGATATTTTAGCCACCATAAACTGGGAATCACAGTGACTATGTAATGATGTGATCAGATGTCAAATAATTGAGGGGGAAAAGGGACCCCTTTTAAATGGCTTATTTGTTGCCCCATTTAAATCTAGATTAGTGGGGCTCTTCCTTTCCTGCTCTCCCACTTTCACTCTTGCTCTGGCACCCTCACCAAGTCTATAGGGACCAGGAAGTTGCTGTTTTGTGAATTCTTAAGTAAAACTGGCAAATAACTGTAGAATTTTTACATATTCATTCCTAGGGCTGGAGAACACTACACAGAGAGAATGCATATTCATTGTGGCTATGTACACAATTTGATCTGAGTAATTTTGTGAAAAGCCACTTTTATTTAAAATATCATAAAATTGGGGAAAAATTATCTTCATCCAGATAATTGCCTCTTGTCATTTTTGTGCAATGAACATCAAATTCTAAGCATAAAAGAAAAACAAAGTGAGACAAACAGGTACACAGAATCAAATGAAAGTGATTTAAATTAGTAGTAAAACAGAGGGTTAGCATATATTAAAAAATCATATATACAAAAATAGGGTGTGGCACTTGTGCTTAGGGATTTGTCATATGATGCAGATAGACTATAATTTGGTTAGTGGTGAAGCAAAAATGACCTTAAATTCATTGTGAAGAGCAGAGGCATTCCCTTCTGAATTATAAAGCTTATTGATTTTTAAAAGTATGTGTTTGCATATGAACATATTTACATAAACTACCATTATAAAGGTAGTTTTTCATTTCTTAACTTTAGAAAAAGTGCCTAATTTGATCAAATTTGGTATATTTATGACCATTTTTCTAATTAAAAATTAACTAGACCGGGAGTTCTCTTCGTGGCTCAGTGGTTAACGAATCCGACTAGGAACCATGAGGTTGCGGGTTCGATCCCTGGCCTTGCTCAGTGGGTTAAGGATCCGGCGTTGCCCTGAGCTGTGGTGTAGGTCGCAGACATGGCTCGGATCCCGCATTGCTGTGGCTCTGGTGTAGGCCGGCGGCTACAGCTCCTGTTAGACCCCTAGCCTGGGAACCTCCATATGCCATGGGTGCAGCTCTACATAAATGCAAAAAAAAAAAAAAATAAAATAACTAGACCAAAAATTTGAAACCACTCCTTGCATTTTTTTATTCATTGTAAAATTTTCTATTTAGGAAAAAAAAAGATTCAAATATGCTATGAAAGGGGAGTGATTAAAGTAAATGATCACACATCAGCTCTGTACCTAGAGAAATGTGGATGTGTCTTGAGGGCTGGAGGGCAAGCCAGGGACAGGTGATTTGCAGGCAGCCTAAGCACCCTCATAGGAAAGGAGAAATGCACTCAGAACCTGAGGAGTAACTCTAAAGTTCTCTGGGAAGAGGAGGGACACGATAAACCTCCAGGAGGAATGACAGGTGAAGAAGGCAGCTAGCTGCCTGCAGAGAGAGACTCAGTGGGCCCAAGCTGGCTGTGAGCACTGGAGCAAGAGAGAGGAGCATTGGTACAAGGCAGGTACTATGTTCTGTCCTCAGACCCAGCCCTGTAAGGCCCATTGCCAAGAGAGAGTGGAGGGGAGGGAGTGGGGAGGAGAGAAAGGAAACAATGGTTTCAATCCTAATTTTAGAATCAGTCAGTGCCAAGGAATCCAATTTTAGATAAGCAGATACACTTATGGGAATCCAGGCAACAGATCCTTCCATCCAGCCCATCTCCCTGGAGACTGTTTTCCAATTCAGTGCTTCTTGCCCACATACCAACATGGGATTCAACACATAGAGGGGAAAACCTTCATTATCACAGGTCTTATTATACAAGATACTGCTGGAAGAAGGACAGAATAACCAGAAAAACAAGGTGACTATGGCCTATAAGGAAACATCAGTCAGAGGAGTAGCCAAAAAAGCAAGAATAAAAGAGTGAATAGAGCCAAAAGTGAAAGAGCATATTTCCTTGCTTTCTATAATTATTGAATGTTTCATTGGATCTCTGGTTATTTCTATATTAATATATCCATGGCAATAGTTATCTACACCTCTCAATAATAGTAAAATTACAACCCACAAGGCCTAATCCAACCCCCTGGTTCTTTAAAATCCATTACGGTACCTGACATCTGGAGACCTGAATTGAGCTAATGTATTCCATTGACTCTGCAACACATCAGTGGTAGGACGCACCATTATTTCATTTATCGGTAAATAAGAAAAAGCCCTGCCAATTTCATTGGCACAACATCACTTTCCAGACCTTTCCCAATATCAGAAAAATTAAAATGAAAAAGTATATCTTAAAATCTATAAAACATGGGATTTTTTTCATGGAGGAGCAAGTTAAGGAACTGTAATAACGGGAACTACAACAACCACTACTATGAAGCCACCAGCAGCAGAGAGGATCCTAATTCTTCTTCAAGTATTTTAATCCCTCCTTGACATCAAGCAGGGCGTGTGCTACACTCTGCATTAGCTAGTGTCTTCTGAGATGCAGATGCTGAGCCAGAATTGTTTGGTCACGACGTTTATTTTTGGAAGGGTCCGTAAAGGATGAAGGGGTAGTGGGAAGTGGAGGAAAGCAGGGAGAGCCTCCAGAAGTGATACAGGTCTGATACCTGTAAAAGGAGAGAGGAAATGAGAAAGGAGGAGCCTCAAACCGCAGCACAATTGAGAAAGTCCCTGCCAGGCCGATGGGGAGTGCCCCAACAACAGCTTCCCATTAGAGATGTCCCAAAATACCTGGTCATGCGCACGCATGGGCTGAGAGCGGCTTCAGAAGATGCTGCTGCAGAGCCGAGTGCGGAGCAACCAGAGGTTCTTGGATGCCCACTCTCTTTGCAGCTGGTTTTCTTAGAGGGAGATTGGAGCAGGGCACCTCTGTGGCTGCCATAGTGACATGACATGTAGCATGTCACTATGCTTCTCATATTTATAGTAGCTGTCTCATTTCCTCCAATCTTCTCATCTGTCATCTTTTTTGCCATCATCGGTACCCTACTGATATCTTCTTGAAAAACTGTCTACAAGTCAGTTTTTACTATTTACCTTTTTTTTTTTTTTTGGCTACCCTGCAGCATATGGAGTTCCCTGGCCAGGGATCATTTCTGAGCTGCCATTGCGACCTACACCACAGCTACTAAACACAAGATCCTTTAATCTGCTGTGCTAGCCAGGATCAAACCTGTATCCTGGCACTACAGAGAAACCAACAATCCTGTTGTACCACCGTGGGAACTCTTTAAAATCAGGTCCATAGAAACCTTACGGGATGGCAAGGCCTGTAAGGTCCTATCAGGATTAGACATCATTCACACCATCAGATTGGGACCCCTTTTTTCCACATAGGCTGCTCCCATCTCCAGGGTTCCCCTGTTGAATGTGCAGATGAGGACACGACTCCTCCCTACTTTCCCCTTTGCTCCATAAATGTTACAGAACAGGCTTCATACTTTAAAAACGAATGCTTGGAAACTCTTGCCAAAAGACATTCATGAGATGAATTCTCAGAAACACCCATGTTCAAATAATATTTCATGATCAGATGCAAAGAAACTCATAAAAACTTTAGGGATGCAATACTGAACCTGTTTACAGGACACAGTGGCAAGGACAGCCCATATCTTTGACCTTGAACAAGTCTTTTAACCTCCTTGATATGTGTTTCCTGCATAGTAAAACGAAGAGGGTGGGTGCGATGATCCTTGAGGCTTCTTCCAGTACTAACATTGTATGAAATAAAAGTCAACTTAGAGATTAATTGGGTTTCTCAGCCTCGAGCAATTAATTACACTGTCGCTGCCCTTTAACAGACCCATCACAGAAGAAAATTAGATTCAAATGACAGATTTTAATCTTCACAACTCATGTTGATTTTAAGTCCAACACAATTTTTTAAGATTTGCAAATTAATGCTTTCACAAAAGGTTCAATAGCATTCTGGATAAGGAATTTGACATGACAGATATATTATAATATAAGGCCATTCTTATCCATTAAAAAAAATTCTTCGTACTGACTTTTTTTCTGCATTCCGAATCTAAGCAGACACTCTGCCAGAGTTTTGTAAACTGATAGACAGTGATTTTGTGAAATTCTTTACCAGGTTTTGAAGTGGTCAAGGACATCTAATCAAGGACTTTAGCTCTGCCCACACCTAATTGATCTAATTCTATAATGTTTTTATTTTTCTTTGCCCTCTGTTTCCTTACCTAATATTTACCTCAGGTCGACATTGGATTATTAGTAGAAAACATGTTGGTTAATTTTCTAGCCAAAAAAAAAAATCATTTTTTATTTCCAGTCTATAAGGAAGTACATTTTTATGTTACCCTTCTTTAATGCCTATTCATTTAAACAATGCAATATTTTCCTACTTTTCCCCTAAATATAGTTCATATCTAGTTGACATTTTAAAAATTAAATCCCAATACTTTTAATTTATTGAACTTTGATTTCTGATATCTAGGTTCTGCTTTTGTGTCATGTCCACTTGCACTGGTAATATTTCTGACATGCCAAAAGATATGGAGAATAATATGATGCCATATTTTCATAACTTGACATAAGAAAAATTATGGAAGCTGTTTTGTTCACTTGTATACATCTACCTGTCTCATTTCTTCTTTCTAGAGATACACTATTCTGTATTTAATAGCATTTATCATTCTCATGCATGTCTTTACACTTTTAATACCGTGAATCAACCTCTAAAAATATTTGACAGTGTTTTGTATGCTCTCGTGATAAAACTAAGCCATAATTCCCTAAATTGCTTTTAATTCCTCATCACATTTGTGCCATTACTCCATGGTCGTACACATACATCTACTTCATTTTCTCCAAGCTATGGCTTATATTTTTAACTTTCTCTAAAATCCCTCTTAATGCACAGAAATTTTAAGTCCAAGGTAGTCAAATTTATCAGTTATCTCCTACATGTTTATAGTGGGTTGCCTTATTTAAGCAATCCTTTAATAATGTGAGTTCACAGAGTTTTAATGATCCATCTATAATTCACCTGGGATTTATATATCTTTTCTATAGTGTGATGTAATTGTACAATTTTATTATTCTTTTGACTATATGGATAACCATTGTCCCAGCATCACTGTCTTTTCCAAATAATCTGCAATGTACCAATTTCATGGTTTTCAATCTTATATATTTCTAATAATACTTTTATATAATAATATTATTATAAAATTATAGCAATACTTTACTGGATTGGTTGTTCTTTAAACTTTCTTGGCTATTCTTTGCCTTCAGTTTGTATATATAAATTCCCTTGATAAGTTCCATGAAAAAAACTGTTGGGAATTTCACTGGAATTTCATTCAATCTATGGATCAATTTGTAGAAAACTCAATGTCTTTACGATAGTATGTTCTCCCATCCATGTCACAGTACACCTCTATAATACCTTATTATAATCTTTTAAGTTTTATAGTTTTCTTTATCAAGATCTCATGCCTCTTTTTGTTAGGTTTATTCTTGGTTACTTTAAATATTTGGCTACTGTCATAAATAACATCGATATTATTTAGGGTCCATGTAGGAAGCAGAACCCTCATTTGGGTCATTTACTCTGATGTAGGCAGGGTTTAAGGAAACCAGAAATTATACAGTACCGAGGGGTGAGTAACTCTGGGGAACTGTTACCACTCCTAAACCTAAAGTCAAGGGGAGGAGGAGATTTTCCAGAACCCAGAGACAAAAACTGCTACACGATTGGGTTTCCCGCTGCAGCTCAGCGAGTTACTAACCCAACTAGTATCCATGACAATTTAGTTCAATCCCTGGCCTCACCCAGTGGGTTAAGGATCCAGCGTTATTGTAGTGTAGGTCACAGAGGTGGTTCAGACCCATGTTGCTATGTCTGTGGCTTAACCCTAACCCTAACCCTAGCCTGGGAATTTCCATATGCTGCAGGTGCAGCCCTAAAAAGAAAAAGAAAAAAAAAACCCTACATGATTGACAAGAGCTAGGACCTTTGGTCCAGGGATCCAGCCAGCCAGGAACAACCTCACAGGGAGAGAGGTGAGGCGCTATAATCCCCATCCTCTTTTAGCCCTTTGATCTCCCGCCAGTGAAACCAAAGAAAAGCCAAAGAACAAGGGAGCCTCTTATCTATCACAAGTCAATAAGGCATTAACAAACATGGACAACAGTAGCGAGAAAATCTGGAGAGACAAATATATGTCAGGTACTGTACTTTTACAAAGTTAATTTTCTGCTTATTGCTGTTATATAGGAATGAAAACTGTTTCTGTATATTGACTTTAGATGCACTAGTCTTGCTGAATTCCATTTAAAACTGTAATCATTTATCTGTAGATTTTCTTGAGTTTTCACAGATGTGGAGAAGTCAGAACTCTTGTGTTGGTAGGAATATAAAATGGCATAGCTGCCACGGAAAACAGTTTGGTTCTTCCTCAAAAAAATTAAAATAGAAATACCATACAATCCAGCAATCCCACTTCTAGGCATATACCCAAAATGATTAAAAGCAAATCTTGAAGAGATATTTGTACACCCCAATTCATAGCAGCATTATTCACAATAGCCAAAAGGTGAAAGCAACCCCAGTGTCCACTGATGGATGAATGGATAAACAAAATGTGATATATACATTCAAGAGGATAGTATTCATCTTAAAAAGAAATGAAACTCTGACACATGCTGCAACATGGATGAATCTTGAAGACATTGTGCTAAGTGAAATAAGCCAGTCACAAAAGGCCAAATACTGTCTGAGTCCACTTATATGAGATACCTAGAGTAGTCATATTCATAAAGGCAGAAAGTAGAATGGTGGTTGCCAGGGGCTGCAGGAGGAGACAGGGGTGGGGAAGTATTGTTTAGTAAGCACAGACTTTCAGTTCTGCAAAAAGAAAAGATATTGGAAGATGGATGGTGGTGATGATTGTACAACAATATAAATATACTTAATGCCACTAAACTATACATATGTGTGTCTGGGTCACTTTGCTGTACAGTAGAAAATTGACAGAACACTGTAAACCAACTATAATGGAAAAAATTTTTTTAAATCATTAAAAAAAGAAAAATAAATAAAAATAAAAATGGTTAAGGTAGTAAATTTCATGTTATATTTATTTTACTACCAAAAAATTTGGGGGGGCAAGTGAATGAACCACTTTCCAGATAGTTTGATTCAGAAAGTTAGGGGTTGAGCCCTGGCAGTTCTTTGTCACAGTCTTCACAACAAAGCCAAAAATAAATCTTGTGAGAGTCCCTTCAGTGAAAGGAAGTAGGCTGGAAAAAGCAACAGAGGAATGGAATGAAATGTAAATAAATAAAATACTAAATTAAACCTTGATGACTTTCACTTTCACCGGATGCTAATCTTTCCTGATGCCTTCAATAAAGCCTTGACTTTATATTTTAAAAATTATTCTCACCTGTAGTGGGCAAGATACCAAAGCCTTTACCAACAAAGTTATAATTTCAGAGAGAAGCAATGGTTTTCATTTTAACTTCCCTTTTCTTACTACTCTGTTTTTCCTTTTTCTGACTATTGCAGCTCAATTCTTTCGTGTTTCATTTTAAAAAAATAAAGATTAACTTCTCAAACTTTCTTAAAGATTGATGTCTAGAAACAGATCCACAAATTGTATCATTTATTTTGGCTGAGTTTCTACCTATAACTAACTTGATTCCAAGAAGAGAAACTATATTACCTGTAATCACACTGCCCTTGAAGTTGCTGTCTCCAGTACTGACTATAACAATCTCTAGCATCACTTAGAAAATGTGCCAAGTGAATGTTTGTCAGGGATAATGGAAATTTTATCAAAACGTTATAGAGATGTGGTCCCAACTCTAAGGAAACACAGAGTTGAGTTCATTCAGACTCATGAATGCAAAATATAAAAACAAAAAATATTCTCAACAGAGTCTTGAAAGTTTTTGCCTGTTAACTGTTTTAATCCTCCTCCTCTTACTTCCACTCACAACATCTACCCACTACATAATTGGTCCACAGAGGGCATTCAAGAGATATTTGTTGAATGAATAAACATGGAGCATGTTCAACTAGGAAAAACAATGTAATATGTAAGAAACACTTCTCTTAACCATAAAAATCAATAGGCATTCTAACAAAGAAGTTTAAAATTTCCAACTAAAAAACGTAGACCAGGGAAGAAGTGCTAGAAGTGTTTTAGGTTTCACAGAGACCCATTCTTCCTGCCCAGTTAATAATACTTTAGTGGAGCAGAGCCTACGTTGCCTACCAGATCAATATTTGAAATTCTGTTCTTCAGTTTCTTAACAGCTTCTTGAGCAGAAAAGCAGGTTGTTGAGTTTGGTGAGTCCACATCTTGCTCTGCTCAGCTTGGGAAGGTTTTTGGTACAGGAAAGTCCAATTTTAATTCTTTGACTGACTTATGTCTTTTGTGATTGACAGAAATAGCTATCCTTGGACTTTCATTGACAGCAAAGGACATTCCTAAAATTTAATACTACCTTTACTACAAATAAATTGCCTATGCTAGCTCTCACAGTAACATCTAATTTTAATAAAGAGAAAATTAACCCTGCTGGTTTTGACCCTGCACGGAAATTTGCTGCTTTTTAAAATTTACTTAATTGTATATATTCAAAGAATTATCCGCTTAACCAAATATAGTACCTTCACTTTATCCCAGAAATTGTCCAAATGACTCTCAGTCTAATCTTACACCTGTGAACTCATTCCCAGCTGATAATAATACCTAACATTTACTGTTTTTACTATGCACCAGAAGCACTTCAAATGTATTAGCTAATCATTCTAACAACTCTAGGAGTAGGCACTACTGTCATTGTTAATTTAGAGAGGAAAAAACTAAGGACCAGAGCAGATTTAAGTTAGGATGCATAACTTAATGCAACTATAAAGTGAACAAGCCGTGATCTGAGTCACGTGCCAAGCCACTGGACCATAATGCCATCCAAACAAAACACTGTGTAGAGCCCTACTAGCAATAAACCAAAGCTTCAAGGAAGCAAGTGAACACCCCTCATCATGCTCAGATGCTAGGAGCAGCACAGGGAGAGGGAGACGGACCCAAGAAGTACCTGATCCCGACCCCCAGCCCCAATCACAATATTAGAATTCCAAACAACCAGACCATCTCTAATAAGAATCTAGTATATGCAAACTATTACATTTAGAATGGATAAGCACTGAGACCCTACTCTAGAGCACAGGGAACTATATCCAGTCTCTTGGGACAGAACATAATGGAGGATAATATGAGAAAAAGAATGTATGTATGTGTGTGCGTGTGTGTGCGTGCACACACGTGCACTTGGGTCACTTAGTTGTACCGTAGAAATTGGCACATTGTAAATCAACTATAAGTTAGTAATTAAAAAAAGAATCTATTATTTGTTCAATGCTTGCTTGGACTTGTGTTGAATTTACTAACTATAACTTCTTTGCTCTTTCATGTCTGTTTTTGCAGAGATGAACAAGGTATAATTTAGTCTTATTTCAGAGACTAAATTTGCCAGATTAAAAACTCATAGCAGAAAGTGGGTCCTTTTGTCTTTGTCTGTGGGCTAGTCCTGAGCAACAAAGCCCTATAATCATGGATCCTTACTGCCTCACTTACGTGATAAGAATCATCTTTTTCCCTCATGTGGGCCATCTCAGTTTTTTCACACCTCTGAGCCACAGAACAAATTAATTCTCAATTATACTTACTCAGAGCCCCAATTTGCAGTCCCATAGACAAAACTAAAATGGGAAGCCTGAATAATTAGTTCCTCTGACATTGTCCAGGCTGAGGGACTTATTTATTTTGTCTGTTTATTTATTTTAAAGAAAACTTCAGGGACTTGGATTCAAATGAGTCTGAGGAACTAATCAGAGTCAACTTGGCCACTGCAGATGGCCAAAAAATCATCAGAGGATCTCGGTGTAGCTTGTGAATGCTTCACGAAATGTTAAATAAGAATGACAACACTCTCATCTGCATATTAAGTATAGCACATATTAAGGAGAGAAAAGTCTAAGTATTTCAGAAACACAGCATTAATAAGAAAAGATTCGTCAATAATGAAGCCAATTCAGTGAAGAGTCTTAGTACATAATTAATCCAACTGTCTTTGTAATAGATACCCAGAATAAAGTTAGCACCCAAAAAGTAACATCAACATGGAAACACTAGGTGTAATGGATGCTTTGTTGTGTTGCCCAGCTCTGTCTTTCAGTCTAAGGACTTACTTTCCTAGAGGCTGGGAGTACTGTCACTAGATACCCTCAGCTGTCAGTCCCCTCCAGATATTTCCTTGGGCTACAGAGTCCCATCTCTCGTGGGGGATCAACTTGCATCCAATGTCTGCCTGATGTGGGAGCAGTCTAACCTCCTCACTGCAAGGCGAGTCAACTTTAAAGGGCCATCCTACTTTTGCACAGACCTCCCCAGGGGCTGAGCCTTTGCAAAGACTGCACTGAGCTCAGCTTCCCTCTCTGCTCAGTACTGCCTCCTTCCCTTCCACAAATCTTGATCCCAGGAGTGCTCCCTGCCACAGGCCCTGCATGCTAATCTTTGCTTCTGAGTCTGTTTCTCAGGGGACTCAAATGTGAATACTAAGGAAATTAAATTCCTGCTCCTACATGTTATTAAAATATAAATATGACCATATAATAAGGAAATAGGTTTGTTTGTTTGTTTGTTTTGCCACTCCCACGGCAAATGGAATTTGCCAGGCTAGGGGTCAAATCAGAGATGCAGCTGCCGGCCTACAGCAACGTGGGATCTGAGCTATGTCTGCGACCTACACCACAGCTCATGGCAATGCCGGATCCTTAACTCACTGAGCAAGGCCAGGGATCGAAACCACATCCTCATGGATACTAGTCAGTTTCGTTACCACTGAGCCACGACAGGACCTCCCAGGAAATGCTTTTTTGAACCAGCATTTAATAGTACTATAACCTATTGTTTAGGAATTTTTAAATCACCACATTCCTCTAGATATAGGTGGGGCTGTGTGATTTACTGTGATGGAAAAGCAATCAGGAAGGATAAGAGCATTGGAGGTAGACCACCAAATGGTCAAGGCTCCATACTCAGGAAACTATACTGGGGGCTGGGGAACAGAATAGGAAGCACACAGTGGGGAGAGAGAGCAGGTTTTCAGCCCTGCTGGAATCCACGTAGAAGGCTTTTTGCTAAGTCATTTAGTCATCCAGCTTTCATAGGTCTGATTCCCTCCAAGAACTCTGTCAAAAGCATCATGGCACAGTGAAGAAAATTCAGTAGCACAATCGTCTGCCTCCCCTCTGTTCTTAGTCCCTTCTGCTCTTGGTCTGACCTCATGGAAAATTTTTCTTCCCTAATCTTTAATCGGCCAATAGACACATACTGAAGGCACTTGAATTTTAGTAGAGAATTCAAGAGAAGGTGAAAATGTTTCAACATAGAGACCTGAATCTGAATCACGAATGGAATACTTTCAGGCATGGTGCCAGGAGGAAGAAATGAAGTTTAGGCAGACAGTCTTCCCAGTGGCTAAGCTCCTGAAACACCTTTGATGAAGTCTTTAATTAATAATGCCTCGTGCTGAGATTCTTCATCTGCCTCCTGGGGACACCTGGTTAGTACAGTCTGCTTCACCAGCACTTTGGATCTGAAGTCTGGACCTAACAGTTCATTCAACAGATAACTGTTGAGAGCCAACCAGGTGCCAGAGTTCCAGTTGTAAACAAAACAGACAAGTTCCCTGTCTTCTATTGGGAGAGACAGAAATAGATAAATACCATAGTTTCAGGTAATAATAAGAGCTAAGAGACTAAAGCAAGGTTAAGTGAGAGGACCACTCGGCGGGGGGGTGACCATTTTAGCTGTGAGGGGCTGGGTCAGTGAAGACTTTTCTGAAGGGAGAGCATGTGAGCAGAGATTTGAATAGTAAGCATCAAGCTACATGAAGATTTAGCCGAAGAGCATTTGAGGTAGAGGCTATATTCCACAGACCACAGAAAGGAGGGATAGCAGGAACACAGCAGTGAAGAGAAGAGTGAGGGAGGGGTTGGAAGGGCCAGATCATGAAGAACCCTAAAGGCCAGATTAAGAGTCTGAACTTTGTTCTAAATGGAATACAGAGTCACTGGACAGATTTTGAAAGAGGAAGAAATATGATCTGATGTAAGTTTATAAAGAGCCCTCTAAGGTCTGGGTGCAGCAGCAAGACTAACCTCAGGGAGAGGAGCCAGGAGTCTGTGGCTGTAGCACAGTGAGAGCTGAGAATGGCAGTGGTAGAGGTGAGGGGAAGTGGTTGGGTCTAGACTGTATTTTAGAAATAAAACCAACAGGACTTGATAACCATTAGATGTGGGGGATGACCAAAACATTTACTCAGGAGTTCCCATGATGGCTTGGCAGTAAGGAACCTGACTAGTATCCACGAGTATGCAGATTTGATCCCTGGCCTCGCTCAGTGGCTTAAGGTTCCCACATTGCCATGAGCTGTGGTGTAGGTAGCAGACGCAGCTTGGATCCCATGTTGCTGTGGCTGTGGTGTAGGCAGGTAGCTGCAGCTCCAATTCGACCTCTAGCCTGGGAGCTTCTATATGCTGCAGGTGAGGCCCTAAAAATCAAAAGGAAAAGCAAAAAACAAAAAACCAAAAAACGTTTACTCAAAGATAACTCCCAAGTTGTCTTTGCCAGCACAACTGGATGAATAATGACGCTATCAACTGGGATGAGGATACTGGGGAAGAATACATTTGGAGGCCAAGAAAAATCAAGAGTTCCACTGGGACCCATTAAATTTCAGCTGTCTGTATTCCAGTGGATATCTTGAATAGATAGCTGTATATACAACTCTATCGGTCAAAGGAGAAGTTGGGGGTAGAAGTATAGACCTACAAGTCCACAGGATAAGGACACTCTTGAAACCCATGGGACTAAGGGTAGAGCCTGATACAGGAAGAGACTTTGGACTAAGCTCTGAGGAACACTAACATTTGGAACAAAAGTTAATGACATTGGAATCACCAGGAGAGATTTAAGTAAATATTAAACTTGGACCCACCCCTCAAAGATTCTGATTTAATTGGTCTGGGGTGCAGCTAGAGTATCAGGAGATTTAAAAGTATCCGGTGATTCAAAGTGGGTGTAGAGGGAAAATACCTTAACATAATAAAAGCCATTTATGACAAACCCACAGCCAATATAATACTCAATGGAGAGAAGCTGAAAGACTTCCCATTAAAATCTGGAACAAGACAAGGATGCCCACTCTCACCACTTTTATTCAACATAGTATTGGAAGTCTTAGTCACAGCAATGAGACAAACAAATGAAATAAAAAGTATCCAAATTGGAAGAGGAGAGGTAAAACTGTCACTGTATGCAGATGACATGATACTATATATATAGAAAACCCCAAGGACTCCACCCAAAAACTACATCAACTTATCAACAAATTCAGCAAAGTAGCAGGATACAAGATTAACATCAGAATCAGTCGCATTTCTGTATACTAACAATGAAATATTAGAAAAGGAATACAAAAATATAATACCTTTTAAAGTTGTACCCCCAAACATCAAATACCTGGGAATAAAACTGACCAAGGAGGTGAAAGACTTATATGCTGAGAATGATAAAACATTAATCAAGGAAATTAAAGAGGATTCAAAGAAATGGAAAGATATCCCATGCTCCTGGATTGGAAGACTTAATATAATAAAAATGGCCATACTACCCAAAGCAATCTATAAATTCGATGCAATCTCTATCAAATTACCCATGACATTTTCCACAGAACTAGAACTGATAATCCAAAAATTTATGTGGAACCACAAAAGACCCAGAATTGCCAAAGCAATCCTGAAGAACAAAAACCAAGCAGGAGGCATAACTCTCCCAGACTTCAGGGAATATTACAAAGCCACAGTAATCAAGAAAGTGTGGCACTGGTACCAAAACAGACATACGGACCAATAGAACAGAATAGAGAACCCAGAAATAAACCCAGACACCTATGGTTAATTAATCTTTGACATAGGAGGCAAGAATATAAAATGGGAAAAAGACAATCCTTTCAGCAAGTGGTGCTGGGAAAACTGGACAGCTGCATGCAATCAATGAAACTGGAACACACCCTCACACCATGCACAAAAATAAACTCAAAATGGCTTAAAGACTTAAATGTAAGACAAGACACCATCAAACTCCTGGAAGAGAATATAGGCAAAACATTCTCTGATATCAACCTTACAAATGTTTCCTTAGGTCAGTCTCCCAAAGCAACAGAAATAAAAGCAAAAATAAACAACGGGACCTAATCAAACTCACAAGCTTTTCCACTGCAAAGGAAACCATAAAAAAAAAAGACAATCTACAGAATGGAGAAAATAGTTTCAAATGATTCAACTGACAAGGGCTTAATCTCTAAAATATAATAACAACTTAATACAACTCAACAGCAAAAAAACCAACAACCGAATTGAAAAATGGGCAAAAGACCTGAATAGACATTTCTCCAAAAAAAATATACAGACGGCCCACAAGCACGTGAAAAAATGTTCAACATTACTGATTATTAGAGAAATGCAAATCAAAAACTACTATGAGGTACCACCTCACACCAGTCAGAATGGCCATCATTAATAAGCCGACAAATAACAAATGCTGGAGAGGGTGTGGTA
This sequence comes from Catagonus wagneri, assembly GCA_004024745.2. Lineage (NCBI taxonomy): Eukaryota > Metazoa > Chordata > Mammalia > Artiodactyla > Tayassuidae > Catagonus > Catagonus wagneri. The sequence continues at coordinate 19,704,260 of PVHT020001751.1, forward strand.
ATCCTTAAAGGTAATCCTCCTGCACTGCTGGTGGGCATGTAAACTGGTACAACCACTGTGGAATACGGTATGGAGGTACCTCAGACAACTAAATATAGAATGACCATATGACCCAGTAATCCCACTCTTGGGCATATATCCAGACAAAACTTTCCTTGAAAAAGACATATGCACCTATATGTCCATTGCAGCACTGTTCACAGTAGCCAAGACATAGAAACAACCTAAATGTCCATCAACAGATGAATGGATTAAAAACATGTCATATATATTCATAATGGAATACTACTAAGCCATAAAAAAGGACAAAATAATGTCATTTGCAGCAACATGGATGGAACTAGAGACTCTCATACTAAGTGAAGTTAAGTCAGAAAGAGAAAGACAAATACCATATTATATTGCTTATATCTGGAATCATAATATACAGCACAAATAAACCTTTCCACAGAAAAGAAAATCATGTTCTTGGAGAAACTCATGGACTTGGAGAATAGAGTTGTGGTTGCCAGGGGGGAGAGAGGGAGGGAGTGGGGTGGACTGGGAATCTGGGGTTAATAGATGCAAACTATTGCCTTTGGAATGGATAAGCAATGGGACCCTGCTGTATAGCACTGGGAACAATATCTAGTCGCTTATGATGGAGCGTGATGGAGGATAACGTGAGAAAAAAATGTATATATGTATGTGTTACTGGGTCACTATGCTGTACTGTAGAAAACTGACAGAACACTGTAAACCAACTGTAATGGAAAAAATAAAAAAACATTTTAAAAAAGACAAAAAATAAAAAAGAGAAAAGAAAAAAAATAAAAGTATCTGGTGATTCTAATACAGCTAAGGCTGAGAACCACTGATTTTAAGATTGGGAATAGGAGGCTAAGCAAGAATGACTAGAATGAAAGGGCCATCAATAAGTTAGGAAGAAAACCAGGAGAATGATGTCTTAGAAGTAAAGTGCAGATAATGTTCCAAGATTGAAAAGATCAACTGTGTCAAATGCTGATGAGAAGTTGTAAAGTCAAAGACAAAAGACAGGGAAAGGGTGGGGTGATTTCAAAGAGAAAACTTCCAGTGAAGTGGTGGGGATGAAGGACGGAGAGTGAGGAAGTACAGACAGGTGCTGTCTTCTGTGTCCTCTCTGCCCCAGGACCAGGACCAGCCAAGACCTGGACTCAGGTCCAGAGACTCCGGCTGCCCCTTATTCAGTAGCTTGGACATCCAGTGCCCTTCAAATAATACCACCTCAACTGTTTACTCCTAAAGCCAGTCAACGACTCTACAAACTCATTCAGTATCTGATGAGCAATTACATGGGCTAATCATTTTTTAGGCAGAAGGGATATAAAGTCAAATAAGACACACTTCTTGTTCCCATGAAGTTGTCAATCCATTGAGGAAGAGAGTCACAACTAATTACAACAAAATAGTAATCTTGATTCTATATCCACAAGGTCTTTCTACTTTCCCTTCCCATTCCGACTTAACATAGCTTAGGCCTTGAAAATGAATAATAGTGTCTTAACCAGTCTTCCTATATCCAGTATCTCCCTTCTCACTAAACAAGTTTAAACCTTCCTGCCTAATTCCTTTTCTTGAAGCACAACTCTGTTTGTGTCATCTGTTAATTTGCAGAAGCATTAATTTAGCACCTACAAAATACAAAAAGAAATATAGTCTTTTTTTATTTATTTATTTTTTTTGCCTTTTGTCATTTTATGGCCGCACCCGCAGCATGTGGAAGTTCCCAGGCTAGGGGTCTAATCGGAGCTGTGGCCACTGGCCTGTGCCGCAGCCACAGCAACGCACGATCCGAGCCGCGTCTGCAACCTACACCACAGCTCACGGCAACGCCGGATCGTTAACCCACTGAGAAAGGGCAGGGATCGAACCCGCAACCTCATGGTTCCTAGTCGGATTCGTTAACCACTGCGCCACGACGGGAACTCCAAAAAGAAATATAGTCTTTCCTCCTATGATATTGGGGTCAATTTCTGGTTCCAAAATCCTGATCGTGTAACGTCAATCAGAGGTAACCACAGCAGTGACCTAGTTCATGCCGGAATCCCCTTGATGACTCTCTATAAATCCTAAGAAGATAGCTGGCTAAAAGCACATCCAGTTGGTGCTTAAACCTCCAGTGATGGGGAATTCACTTCTGAAAGAGTTCAACACATGTTCAACACGTTGGAAATCTGTGTGAGTTCTTTCTTCATAGAGCTTCCTACTTACCAGTTAGAGTGCGAGCTTCTTGTCTGGCATTCCAGGTCTGTTATGATTTGACCTGACGCATTCCGGTCTTAGCACCTTATATCCAACTACCCTGAATATGCTTTCTTACCACCATATTTTTACTCTATTCCCTCATATCCAGCTCCTTCAAGATGGAGCCCAAGTACCACCCTGAGTCCTTCAGCAGATCCATCTTCTCCCTCACCTCAGATCCCACAGACTTATTTTTACCTTCTTTGTGAGTTTCTCCCTTGGGTGATTGGGCCACGCATCCTATTTCCCATCCTCACTGTCACTGAAAGGTCCATGAGATCTGGCCCATTCCTTGGGCGCCTCTGTCTCCTCACAGCACCTAACACAGTGATTTGAAAGTTTCATTAGATACCTGCAGAATGAATAAAGCAGCAATTCTCTGGATCTCTTTCCCATTTTGTGCACAAATGAAGCTATATTAGCTTTGCTACTGACCCTAATATTCTGATTCCCAAATTTAAAGTAAGAATTAGATGCACTGTTTGCCTAATATTGTGGGGGCTTTGATTTTTTGTTTTTTGTGGGGTGAGGGAGGCAATACACATGAAATAATTATCTTATAAACAGAATATAATGACATGTTAGTTGTAAACAATAGAAAATAACAAAGGAGCTCATGGAGAGAGGAAAGGCATGTGGTCAGCAGTCATCATGCGAGGTTGAGAGGAAGAGAAGTTCCTTGACCCTGGCTTTGACGCACCGCATAGGTCCCGGGTGTTTTAAGCTTGAAACAAAGGCCGAGTTAGGGACACTAGAGGGAGCCAGGGCCTGCAGTCTGGAGAGAAAGCTTCCCACTCGGCCTTGGGTTCACGGATTCTACATTTGCTTAGCAGATTGAGAAGGATATTCTTTATCATACGTTCAAATTCTTCCATATGGCAATTTCTAAAATGAAAATTACTTTGAGTCTACTTTCAGCTTTTACTGGTGTTCAACCTCTTTTGAGGAGATCAATATTAAGTACTTATTGTCTGCACATTGTATGTCATTTCTGGCTGTGACTATCTCCTGAGTCTTACCCGTGAACTAACGGGGTTTTTTGGGAGGTGGAAGTAGAGAAGGATCAGGTGAGACCCCATCTAATGACCTCCCTACTCGCTCAGACTGGCCTGGAGCTGGGCTGGGCTGTGAGCACTGGCTCCCAGGGCTGTCACATTGTCAGGCCATAAGTCCAGAGGTTGCTGCCTACACATTCAAATACGAGGCCTCTGGGCAGATTACAGCCAAAAAGATCACCTCTCAGCCTTTTCACTCAGTCCAAATCACAGAAAGCCCTCAGCCAGGGGTGTTTAAAAATAGCTAGAAGTTATGGGGCAGCAATGTGAGCTCAGTCTGGCCAGCATCAGCACTGCTACTGCCTGCCTGATGGACGGACAGACACGAAGACCAAGGCCCCTCTCCACAGGCAGGAAATAAGGATAAGGTGCAGTTGGAAGGTGGAAAAAACGAAATTGACTACAGACCTGATGTATTGCCCTCCCTCAAACAGGGTGACATTAAACAACGTGAAATGCACCTCTACCAACGGATTAGTACTGGTTCATATATTTTTGCCATAAATATTTAGTCATAAATATTTAGACTAAATTTTGGGAGAGTGGAACTCGTAAAATAAAAGGTAAAAAAGATATCATACCTCTAAACAACAGTGACTTAAAACTTGGCCCAAGCCTAAGTGACAAAACGCCTCAGGGCCCAGAGGGAGGCCACTCTATGTGTACTCTGACCTAGAGGGTGTTCCCACACTACCCACATGCCCAAGCACCACCCTGGAGCCAAAAGACTGAAACCCGAACAATCAGAAGGCAGGAGGGCCTCACCAGACGCTGGAGTGCCCAAGAGGCTCCCTTTCCATCCAGACGCCACTTTCAGAACTCCTCTTGATGTGGCTGCCATCAGCTTCTGGTTAAGTTGAGGGCAGGAGGCTGAAGATCCAGGTCTAGAGGGAACTGTGAGGAAATCTTGGGACAGGCTGTTAGGCTAAGAGAAACACGTCTCCCAGCATCTCTCTGTTCTGTTCCAGTGCTGCTGTCCTCGGATCCTGATGCTTCCCCTCTCCCCTTAAATCCAAAGAAAATAAGGAACAGGAGGCAAAAGAAAGCAAGCAGATGTGAGAGGAGACTGCTGCCGCTGGAAGGCCCGGGGAGTGCGAGCGTGCTGAGCAGAAGCGCCAAGGAGGCTGCAGCTGCCACTCCTGCAGGTGGGGGAGGATTGTGCTGGGTCCCAGGCGGGGTCGGGGAAAGTGGCCCTTCTGTGAAGGAAGGCAAAGAGAGGTGGAGGCGAGAGCCTCAGGGGAGAGGGCTCAGGAGCTCCTGGCCGGTGCTGTCTATGTGCCCTCTCTGCAGAAAGAGGTCCAGCCCAGCGGCCTTGCTCCTGGGAAGGGCAAACCCAAGGGGCACAGGCGACAGTGAGAAAAGCAGCGGCTGTCTGGTGGCTTGAACCTGGGCCAGACCCAGGTAGAGCTCAAGCGTACAGCATGCGTGGCCGGGGCCGAGAGGCCGGGGCACATCTGGCCTTCAGTCAGAATCCCCTCTCAGCTCCAAAGGAAGTTGGAATGCAAGCTTCCCAATACTTGGTGAGGTGAGGGGTGGGGACACTGGGGCAGGTAGGACAGAGAAACAAGTGAAGAGAGACAGCCCTCTTTGTGTGGGGAGAGTGGGTGGCCAGGTCAAGAGCAGCTCTGGGTTCTGACTCTGGTGGACAGGTGTGTCCTCCTTCAGCAAACCCTCAGGAGACTCAGCGGGGATGGTGGCACAGTCCCAGTTGTCCCCGCTGACTCCTGGGCTGGGTGTTGAGTTGGACAGAAAAGTTGGTGAAGGCCACGGCGCATTCACACTTAAATTTCCCCATCCCCACAGAGAACTTCCTTCACATCAGGCTCAAGTGCTGCCTTCTCCATGAAACCATCCTGAGTTCCTCAGCAGACCCGTCATCTCCCTCACTCATATCCCTCACGTGAGACCCCTGACTTATTTTTACCTTCCTCCTGGGTTTCCCCTTTCGGTGATTGGGGCACACGTCCTGTTTTTCAACCTCACTGAAAGGTCCATGAGAGCTGGCCCATCCCCTGGGCACCTCTGTCTCATGCGCAGAGCCCAGCATGGTGACTTGAAAGTTTCATTAGACACCTGCCGAATGAATAAAACAGCAATTCTCTGGATCTGTGTGCTATTCTGAGAAAGCAGGAAGCTATATGAACGTTTCTACAAGCTCTTATTTTCTGATTCCCAATTAGATTAAGTATTAGACATCTGCTTCGTGCCTGCTACTATGTCTCTCTCATTTCAAAGAAGTGAAAGACACAAATGTGATTTTGTTGTGTAACTCAGTGTACCAGGAACAATTAGATTACGAGACTGAATATAATAAAATGCTAAATTGCACATTGTAAGAGGAGTTCAGAGACGAGAGAGGTGCGTGTGGTTCAGCCAGGGCCTAGAGAGCTAAAAGCAAGAGAAGTCAGTTGGACTAAGCTTTGATAGTGTGCGGATTTGCTCCGGTCGACAGCCCCCCAGATGTTGCAGCTCTTGCCTTTGATGCTTTGCTGTGCAGGATCTTCACCGCTGCTATTATCACTGACTAAACTAGAGGCAACTCAGGAGGCCGGAGCAGCCCCTGGTGAACATCTCTGTTGGTGTCCTGTCTTCTTGTTCACCTTCAAGCCTCCCAGGCAGAGGTTACAGCCATTGTTAGAAAGGGTCAACCACCAGGACCCTTCTTGGATTTCTGCTACTCAAGACTGTGGGAAAATGGGTGGGGTGGCTGGGAGTCTCCCTTGAATTCATCCCGCTTCTCAGCTCAGTAAGAGTGAGCTTTGCTGTAACGCTCTCCACATAGACCTTGCCCTGGTCATCCAGGACGGACGTTCCCAAAGCCTTATGGGGCTGCCCCCCCCCTTCCGCTGCTATGACACACGTGTGTGTTCACAGTTCCCATCATCCAGGTATCAGGGAGTGATTCCAACGCTCAGCTGGTGGTCACTGGAACACAGTTGTCCTCAGGTCAGTCATCCCAAGATGCCTTGAAAACCCCTCTCTGAGAAAAGAGACTTTCCTTCTGAAGAGGCTGGTCTGTGTCTGGTTTCCTAGGTAGGAAGGAAAGTCTTGCACCCTCAGGAGTAGGTTTGCTGCCTACTAAGGTAGGAGCAGAACTACTAGAAACCGGTCTTGGGATCCAGTGTTGCTTTTTCATGCAGATATCAGTCGCTCTAGGATAACATGGCTGGTGAGTCCAAACAATGGGTGCACCGTAAGTTCGGAACATGGGCTGGTGTTGGAATGGCAGCATGCTTTCTGGCTTTCGTTGCAGCTTCACTATGGTTCTCACCTCAGCCGTCACCGTACCTCCCTCTAGGTATCACTGTGTCTCAGTGCCCAGCCCAGAGCCTGGCACGCAGCAGACATCCTACAATGATGCCGAATCCTGAGGGAGACACTTGGCAGATGAATGACAGTAGCTAATGCAGCCTTAAAGGTATGGTATGACACAATGATGGAGATGAATATCCTCTATCTCACTTTACAACAGTAAATCTGAAACCCCATCTTTGCAAAGAGCATTGTCTCCACCGTGATGCCCACATCAGCGATCCTGCTTATCAAATTCTGTCTAGTGAGTGTGGAAGGAGCAGCTCTCTGTAATCCATTTACTTTAAAGAGCTCAGTCACGTGCTCAGCACACAGCCCGTTTATCAGGATGAAGGATGCTCTCTGGAGAGAGTAGACAGCAGGACAGGCCGAGCTCGGATGACAGTCTGCCCTGTGGAGATTGACTTTAATGAAGCATTGAATAAACAGGAAGATTAAGAGGGTGCAAAAACCAGTGACAAGTTTTGAGTTCACCTCTCTGTAGGAAACGAAAGGTTCCCTGTACAGCTGAGAGCTGTCTCTGGGTTATAGATGGGGGCATCTGTTTGGCCACTAATGATCCCGCGCTATCTCAATCAGCCTCTGTCCAGGGAAAGGAAACTTTTCTCTCAATTTACAGACCCACTTCTATGCAACTTAAATTCACCCACAAGGTGACTTGCTTTACAGTGAGTAGAAATACTGGCATTATTAAACGGTTTGAGGAGTTATTTAATAAGCTAAAACGTTAGTTTGATGAACAGGGACTAAATAGTTCTCATTTTGCTCTTTTATGCAGTCCCCCCTCTGTGTGCTGAGAAATCGTGCTCACACAGAGGCTCATATTCAGAGATACGGTCAGTCCTAAAAGGATGGCTCAACTTATGGAAGGCCTAAATTCTTGGAGTAAAACAAAAACAAAAACTAGTTTTCCCCATAAAACAGTGTCATTTCTATAGAAACTCACTGGCGTTCAGACATGTTATTGTATATTGCTCCAGTTCTTCATGTCCTATGTGATTTTTTCAATAAACAGAAAAAAGTTACAAAATATCCAGAGGATATAGTCTAAAATTCACATCCACTTTTTGAAGATGACAGTATAGTTTAGAGGATCCCAATGGGAATCTTTCCTTATTTCATCGTCATTTCTTTTTCAATACATAGATATTACAAAAGGTGCACGCAAAATTTTTTATTTGATATAGCATATTCCATATTCTTAAACAGTGAAAACAGGTGTGTGTGTGTTTGTGCGTGCGTGTGTGTGCATGAATATGCTCATGTAATCTGTTGACAGTATTGTAGCCTTTTTACCAGTAGATGGCACTCTAGTTCAAACTGCTATTCTCAGCCTCCAGTTGTCCCTAGGTACATTTGAGAGCAGTGAGGAAGACTGTTGGCTGAGATGTATCCAAGTGGAAATGCATGGCAACACAAAAGTAACTCAAAACCATATTTGCAAACTATTTTAAGAGAGTTGGCCTGTACAAGGATACAGGACACACTCCTAATAGTAGGATCAGAATGCCTGGAACCAGCAGGGTTTAGTTGAGAACTCCATTATGGATGAGCCTCTTTAAGAAGCGTGCTTTGGGTGGAGAAGAAGGGGCGTGAGGCAGCAAGAAGCAGACATTCCAGGCAGGAGAAGTGGCCTGTAGAAAGATTTCTTGGGAGCCAAAGTAGTGTGTCTGAGGAATATGACACAATTTGGGTTTGCTTTGAGAAACCTATCTGATGTGGGCTTAAAGTTAATAGCTAAGCTTCATATCATGAGAAGAAAGTGGTGGGGGAAGGTGAGGGGTAGCAAGAGAAACCCTGAACTTTGCAAAAACAAGAACAAAAACAAAACATAGTCAGTCAAAGTTATGACTTGCATTTGATCTTCACTTCTGATTATCACAGTAAATAAAATTCAAATCAGCCACCTGAGTCAATATCTTTAACTTCTGGCTTTACATAAGTGTAAGTACTTACATTTATAGTTTACATTATGTAATTATGGAGATGGTGGAACTTGTCCTAGTCAAACGTAAACACTGAGTTTTCTGTCTAAATGTAGAACTCTGAACGGTGTGTCTTCAGCACTTCCAAAAAGCTATCCTTTTAGACTTCAAATTTTGTTACCTTATGAATTTTCTAATTTCCTAGTTTTCTCATTCTGCAAATTTTTGTGCATTGTTTATTTATTTTGCCTAAGCTCAGGATCACAGAGAGCTCATCGTGCAAAGAGAGAAACACATTTGTGGTTGAGACTTAGCTTGTACTTATTTTTAGAGCATTTGAGGCAATGGAGGAATCCTATCTGGCACTATACTTTCTAATGCTGATTCAAAGCTAAAGCAGTAAGAAGGCGTTTGAAATAATTCAGCAGAAACTGCACCAAATGAACAGTTAGTTAAATCTCTCTAAGGTCTCAAGTATAGTAAACAATTAATGGGAACTATGTTGCTTAATCTACAGAAAGTGTTTTCCATTCACCATATGTTACCAAGACTATCATTAAAATAGTAATTTATTACAAGGATGAGTCTTTAAAATGCTGTCCTGAGGCCCTGGGTTGTGGAACCATGGGCTAGGTCAGCACTTGGTGGTTTTAAGCAGTGATGTGCCTTAGATAAGAAAAGGAGAAAGATTCATTAACTCTTGATGTGCTTTAAACACAGAAATACTGTATTCCCCGACTCCCTTGGAACAGGAAAAAAACAAACAAACAAACAAACAAACAAAACACCCTTACACAAATACTCTGATTGGTTAGTTCTCTTCAAGATTAACAATGTTTCTTTTCCATTGTGAATAGACGTTCCCAAGAAGCTGTCACTGGGACAGGGAGTGTTTTTATGTGGTCCCTGCTATGGTCAAGGTTCTGACCAGTAGACACAGTCTGCAAGAGGACTGTGTGTGAAGTTAAGCATGCAATCTGGTAGAAGAGGAGAGGAAATGCAGCTGTCACTCTGGGGGTCATGACCTAAGCCTTGGAAACCCACTGTTCTCTGTAACTCAGTCAGTCAGCCTCAGCTCTCTGAGTTTCTTGGTTTTGCCACCATTGTACCACAGGTTTGCAGCTTTGATATCTGAAGATAGTACTTAGGCTATCCACAGTCCTTGAATTTTAAAGTGCATGTCCTGTTAAGTAAGTCTGTGTACCTGGAAGGAGATGTAGAGCTGCATTAAGGGGAGTGAGTGGTAAAAGATTAATCCAGAAAGATAACAGGAAAGAGGGGTGGTGTTGCAGAAAGCCTTAAAGATCCAGAATTTGGAATTTTAGAAGCATCTTGGATTGAGACCAGGCACACTCTTACATTTAAACCCAGTCGTTTACAACATTTGCCAAAGCAGTTGCAACTTAAATTTTTTATTTCCAACCATATCCCATGAAAAGAATCTTATAGCCTCTAAAATATTCATGTTATTGCTGCTGCATGTTCATGCTAGAATTTGAGGGCTTGCCTTCAGCTATACCTTAGCATAAAAGAAATCGTAGTAAAAATAATTGGCATAAAGCCATCAAATTGCTCATTTGCTCTCTTTCACTGTAAGACAATAAAGGAATTAAATGATGTCTCATTTGGCTTTATACATTTGCATACTTAAATGTTTAGATACTTCCTTGCAAAAGAAATTGGGCCTGCTCAGACAAGCCAGTAGTGGGTGAATACCTCAAATTTTCGAATGTATTAATTCTTTCCAACTGTGGATTACTAGGAATATTTTAATTGACTATTACACTACATCAGTGACATATTGTTGAATGAATTGAGGCAGATGAACAAAGCTGTATGTTACTTGTGAAAAATAGGTCATATACTTGTTACGTATATATTTTTTGAATACATATAAGCCAGTAATAGACACGCAGACACACACACATATAAAAATTAGTCTGTCACCATCTGTGAGTTCAAATTAAGTCATTTTAACACTTAATGACCAAAATCCAATGGCCCTGAGCTCTTTCCCTGCTTAATTATCCAGTCTTTTTACAAAGTCCACTTCCCAAAGTATTTCTGAGAGCCCAAGGGGAGCTCACATGCATAAAAAATAGTCTCAGACCCAATGGCCGCATTAATATATATAAATTCCATCCACATTACTGGTAACTTTGAGCTCTGTTCACACAGAGCAAGAACTATGGAAAACAAAAAAAGTGGCTCCAATGTAATTACCTATTCCTGACAATCATAGCACTGAGCTTTCTTGTTTTGTCTAGGAAGCAGCAATTTGGAGATAATAGCAAAGTGTTCTTTCTGCTTTATGTTTACCCCCCATCCAAGATGTCCCAAAGCAAAGCAGTTTGGTGCCCAAATGTTCCAATTCATGAAAGGTATCTGGGTGTGTGTGCAGTGTGTGTGTGCACATATTCATACTCACACATACATAGACACATTACCTTTCTCCAGTTCATAAGCCATCCATAAGGGCCTAAACTGAGGCAAATTTCTTTAATTCTCTTTCCACTGTGGGGAGTCATTCATTTCCCTCCTTTATTCTCCACTCTTCTTACACTGTAAATAAAATATGTCTCTATGTGAATAAGTTATCAGCATAGCACACTCAAACTGCACAGAGAGGGTGAAAAAAAAAAATCCACCCACCCCCCATCACCCAGTTCATGCCCAGTCTTATTTCGCTGACTCTCACTCAATCCTGGATTAGGAAATTTGAAGTCTATATGCCCAACTTTTGTTTGGATTTTTAAAAAATCAGACATAAAGAAGACTTTAAAAAGAAAATGAAGGACCTGGATTTATTTACCTATCGTGTATCTATCATATTTATTTATTAATGGATTTTATTTCAATTATAGGTGTACATAAATCATCACAAGTCAATTTTACATATTTTGTATCCCAAACCCAGAATGCATCCCCCACCCCTCAGATTGTCTTATTTGAAAAACCAAGGTTTTCCAAAGTCCGTGAGTCATTGTCTGTTCTGCAAAGAGGTTCATTGTGTCTTTTTAGTTTCCACATGTAAGCGGTAGCATTACATTTCTTCTCTAGTATATATAAAACATTTACGCAAATAAACTGCATAATAGGACACAGAGGAAGCCACAATGAATTCTAAAGAATCAAATGATATAGTGTTACCTGACTATCTGTAGTAAAATAAGAAATAAGTAACAAGAAAAGAAAATTTTAGGGGAGTTTCCATCGTGACTCAGTGGTTAATGAATCCTACTAGGAACCATGAGGTTGTGGGTTCTATCCCTGGCCTCACTCAGTGGGTTAAGGATCCGGCATTGCAGTGAGCTGTGGTGTAGGTCGCAGACACAGCTCGGATCCTGTGTTGCTGTGGCTGTGGTGTAGACTGGTGGCTACAGCTCCGATTCCATCCCTAGCCTGGGAACCTCCATATGCTGTAGGTGTGGTCCTAGAAAAGACAAAAAAGAAAAAAAAAGAAATTTTTAAATGTACATATCTGGAAACTAAAAAATATGTACCAAAACACTTTCTTTAAAGAAGAAACTTAAAAGATTGGATTAAGATGGTGGAATAGAAGGACTGGAGCTCAACTTCTCTCCCAAAAAACAACAAACTACAACCAAATGCCGAGCAGCCTTCAACTAAATGGACTTTAAACTTCCAAAAAAGATATTCTGCTCCAGAAGACAAAGAGGAGACCACATCAAGAGGTTGGAGGGGCGATTATGTGATAGAAGCAACTCATACCTCCTGCGTGGGAAGCCCTACAGACTGGAAAGTAACTGCATCACAGAGACTCAGCTACAGGACTGAGAATTCTGAGCCTCACGTCAAATGCCCACGCCTGGGAATCGGGCACGGGGAGAAAGAGCCCCCAGAGCTTGTGTGCAGGAGCTCCACAGGACTGGGTGAAACAGAGACCCCATTCTTGTAAGGCACACATAGATTTTCACGTGCACTGGGTCCCAGGGCAAAGCAAAGTCTCCACAGGAATCCGGGTGGAACCTGACTGCATTTCTTGGAAGATCTCCTGGGAAAACAGGGGTGACTGTGGCTTGTTGTGGGGGAAGGGCATTGGAGGTGAAGCTCTCGGGAACATTCATCAGCCTGCATTTCTCTGGAGGTGGCCATTTCTGGGAAAATCTGGTCCCTCCCATCAGCACTGAGAAGCCCCAGGCCAAACAATAACCCAGGTGGGATC
>PVHT020001751.1:19720285-19747746 GCA_004024745.2 Catagonus wagneri
ATAGATATTTATAGGACATTCCATCCAAAAGCAACAGAATACACATTCTTCTCAAGTGCGCATGGAACATTCTCTAAGATTGATCACATCCTGGGCTACAAATCAAGCCTCAGTAACTTTAAGAAAATTGAAATCATATCAAGCATCTTCTCTGACCAAAATGCGATACGACTGGAAATCAACAACAATAAAAAAATGGCCAAAAATACAAACACATGGAGACCAAACAACACGCTACTAAACAACCAGTGGATCACTGAAGAAATCAAAGAGGAAATTAAAAAATACCTAGAAGCAAATGACAACAAAGATACGACACTCCAAAACCTCTGGGATGCAGCAAAAGCACTTCTAAGAAGAAAGTATATAGCAATACAAGCCTACCTCAGGAAACAAGAAAAAGCTCAAATAAGCAACCTAACTTTACATCTAAAGCAGCTAGAGAGGGAAGAAGCCAGGTCATGGAAAAAACCTAAATGCCCATTGACAGAGGAGTGGATAGGGAAGATATGGTACATACACACAATGGAATATCACTCAGCCATTAAAAGGAATGAAATAACAACATTTATAGCAACGTGGATGGACCTAGAAATTATCATGCGAAGTGAAACCAGTCAGACAATTAGACAGCAACACCCAATGCTATCGCTTACATGTGGAAACTAAAGAGACACAATGAACTTCTTTGAAGAACAGACAATGACTCACAGATTTTGGAAAACCCTGGTTTTTCAAATAAGACAATCTAGGGGGTGGGGGGATGCACTGTGGGTTTGGGACACAAAATCTATCACATTAACTTGTAATGATCTTTGTACGCCTATAATTGAAATAAAATTCATTGTTATAAAGAAAAAAAAGAGGAAACTTAAAATTAAGTGATATTAAAAATATACCAGTCAAGTAAATCAACTATACTTCAGTCAAATTTTGTAGGACACGCTAAATCAGCACTTAGAAGGAAACTGATAGATTTAATAGAATTAATAAACTTATATCTATTAGAAAACAAAAAAGATTTAAAACTAATGAGCTGAGTATTTACATCAGGAAGTTGGAAAATGAACAACAGAGAAAGCCCAAAGAAATACAAAGGAAGGAAATAATAAATATAAGATGACAATCAGTAAAACACTGAACAAGAGCAATATCAAAAAATAAAGAAATTCAGTTAAAGGAAGATCTGAATTGCTTTTATAAGATCAGTAAAACAGATCAGCTTCTGGCAAGAATGTTAAAGGGGAAAAAAATGTGAGAGAGAAGTTTCAAGTAAACACGATACAGAAAGAAGTTAGAAATTAAAAATTACACACACAGGAGTTCCCGCCGTGGCGCAGCAGTTAACGAATCTGACTAGGAGCCATGAGGTTGCAGGTTTGATCCCTGGCCTTGCTCAGTGGGTTAACAATCCGGCGTTGCCGTGAACTGTGGTGTAGGTCACAGATGCAGCTTGGATCCTGCGTTGCTGTGGCTGTGGTGTAGGCTGGCGGCTACAGCTCCGATTTGACCCCCTAGCCTGGGAACCTCCAAACGCCGCAGGTGTGGCCCTAAAATGACAAAAAGGCAAAAAAAAAATTACACACACATACATATGCCAATATATTTGAAAACCTAGACAAAATGAATGTCTCTGAGAGTATAAAACTGTCCCAAATTAATGCAAGATGAAATCTAAAATGTAGATAGACCAATTTGGAAAAATAAGAATTCACCTTTCCATAAGAAGAATAAAAATCTCCCAGCCACAGACTGTTTTACAAGTAAATTCTACCAAATTTTCTAAAAACATGGAATTCCTACCATCTGCAGGTTGTTACAAAAAGTAGAAAAAGAAAGTTAGTCAACTCACTTTATGAAATCAGTATGATCTGGATCCCAACACAAAATGTTAGTAAAAGAAAATTATGCTCATTTCATATATGAAAATGAATGTAAAATCCTAAAAAAATAGCTAACAGAACCTAGCAGTGTTTCTTAAACATTATATATCATAATGAAATGAGATTTATCCTAGGAATGAATAATAGCTTTAAAACAGAAAATCTGTCTATGTAAACCACCACGCTAATGAACTACAAAGAAAGAAAGAAAAAAAACACACAGCTATCTCATAGAAGCCTAAAAAGTATTAGAAAAAAGCCAACAACTATTTGTAATACAAAAATATACACTCTCAGGGAATTTCTGTTGTGACTTATTGGTAATGAACCCAGCTAGTATCCATAAGGATGCAGGTTCAATCCTTGGCCTCGCTTAGTGGTTTAAGGACCCAGTGTTGCCATGAGCTATGGTGTAGGTCGAAGGTGCAGCTCAGATCCAGCATTGCTGTGGCTGTGGTGTGGGCCAGCAGCTGTAGCTTGGATTCATCCCCTAGTCTGAGAACCTCCATATGCCATGGGTGCAGTCCTAAAAAGACACACACACACACACACACACACACACACACACACACTTGGATAACTAGGAACTGAAGGGAATGCCTGGAACTTGTTAAAGGCTCTGTATTGCTGCCTGCAGCAAGCCTTATACTTACTAGAGTAACTCTAAATGTTGTCGCCATTTAAGAATCAGGCAAGAACACAGCTATCACTACTCCTGTTCAGCATAATTTTGTAAGTCCTGGCCAGTGCAATAACACAGAGAAAGAAGCAAGAAGTAATACTGAGAGGGAAGAAACTGAGAGGGAAGAGACTTCATCATTTCTTGCTGATAGCATGATTCCTTACTTGGAAAACCTTCAAAATCAACAACCTGTCAGAATAAGAGAGTTAGTGGTTTCATTACACTAACAACAATTAAAGAGAAAATATAATTTTTAAAATGACAATACTTACAATAACAACAGCTGTATAATGTCTAGGAATGAAATAATAAAGCAAGCAAAAGACCTCAATGGAGAAAAACCTAAAACTTTTAAAGGGTTTACATAGACTCGGAATAAATGTAGAGATTTTTCATGTTAATGGATGAAATGACTTTCTTGTTTTAAAAATACCAGTTCTCCCCGAATTAACCCATAAATGCAAAAGAATTACAATTTAAATTTCAGCAGCAATTTTTTAAGGTGCTTGGCAAACATTCAAAATGCATATAGAACACAAGTTCACAGATAATGTAATCAATTTTGTGAAAGAAGGACGGGTTTGGGGGATATTTAATACCCTATCAGAAACAAGAGATATCATTTTAAAAGACAATGTAGCAATGCTGTAGAAATAGACAAATAGAACAATGGAACAAAAGAGTGCTCAGAAATATACCCACAGACATACAGATACTTGATAAATGAAAAAAGTGATATCTCACATTGGTGGAAAGAAATTGATTCTTTGGTACTTGGAATGGAGTAGTTTCTCACTATTTGGAGAAAAACAAATCTAGATCTGTACTTTACACCATATACAAAATGGAACTTCAGATCTAGGAGCCCTAATTATAAAAGATTAAAACTGTTTAGCCAGGCATTCCCTTGTGGCTCAGAAGTAATGAACCTGACTAGTATCCATGAGGATGCGGGTTCATTTCCTGACCTTGCTCACTGGGTTAAGGATCCAGTATTGCCATGAGCTGTGATGCAGGTTGTAGACACTGCCCAGATCCTGCATTGCCGTGGCACAGGGCCAGCAGCTACAGCTCCAATTCAACTCCTACCCTGGGAACTTCCATATGCCACATAATGTGGCCCTAAAAAGAAAAAAGAACAAAAACAAACAAACAAACAAAAAAAACCCAAAAAAAACAAAAAACTCTGTATAACCGAAAGAAGAAAATATACAAGAATGGTCTTTGTCCACTTAGGGGTTGAAGAGAACTTGTTTTAACAAGGCCTAAAAGTATATGTCCTAATAAGTTAAAGGAAAAAAAGAAAATCAACTGGGGAGTTCCCGTTGAGTTAAACATCTGGCATTGTCTCTGCCATGGCACAGGTCACTGCTGAAGGCATAGATTCGATCCCTGGCTTGTTGCAGTGGGTTAAGGATCTGGTGTTGCCACAACTGTGGCATAGGTCTCAGCTGCAGCTCGGATTCAATCCCCGGCCCTGGAACTTCCATATGCTGCAAGTGTGGCCAAAGAAACCCTCAAAATTGATGGTTTTGACTTTACTGAAATTGAGTATTTCTGTGGGATGAAGAACACTATAGATAAAATCAATAGGTGACACCATGGGAAAAGATGTTTGCAATGATTAAAGAAGCCAAGATATTAATATTGAAACACAAAAGGAATAACTGTAAGTAAATAAGAAAAAGAAAGGAAACCCAGCAGAAAAATAGGAAAAGAATATATACATGAGAAACTCACATATAGGGAAATCTGAACAGTTACCAAATCATTGGAGAGATGTTCAACCACATTAGCAGTAGAGCAAGACCTATATTAAGATGAGGTGCCATTTGACATACTTGAGTTGGTAAAAAATTACAAAGTCAGAAAATACTGTATGTTGATGAGAAGGGACTTGGTACTCTCAAGTATAATTAGCTGGAGTGTCAACTCATATAGATCTTCTGGAGAGAAATCTGCCAGTAGTTGGTAAACCAAAGATTCATACAGCTCCTACTTGCAAACTCAGTCTTGATTATATATCCTAAAAAAAATTCTTACCCAGATCCACAAAAGGACATACAGAAGGATGTTCATTGCTGTGTTGTTTGTTCTAGAGGGCAGTGAACATTTGTTCAGCTTTAGGGGAAGGGATCAGGAAATGTGAATAGATTCCATGGGATACTATGTAGGAGTAGGGAACAATAATTCAAGTACACAGAGCCACAAGACAGATTATAAAACATGGTGCTGAAAGAAAAAAGGTTAAACCACAGTACTGTTTGTATGAACTAAAAATGCATACAAAAGAGCACAGCAAAAGTTACAAGAATACATAAATACCTGAGGACATCTGCCTCATCAACCAGAGTGGGTTGCCTCTGTGGGGAAGAAAGAATGGGTGTGGGGACCATGGTTAAAGAGGGAAAATGAAATAAAATTAAAATATAATATAATGAGAGAAATGAGGAGCTGTGCACGGACCCATGTAAACAGAGTCTGGTAGTGTGACTAACTCAGCTCTTGGCACCTGAGGGGAAGCCCGTAGAAAGGAAGAAAGGGACAGAATAGAGCACTAACCTGGCCTGGGATGACTCTCTATTGCTTCATGGTCCAAAGGTGTCAAGAATTCCTCAACTTGCCCACCACCTAAAAAATAATACCCAAGCACAGTTGTCCGACTGGCAAACTATCCATTCAACAAGAACTCCTCTGTGAACATTTCTGCCTTTTTCTCCTGTTTCAGCTGCTCTTCCCCCATGCATGTATCTAGTGGGGCACTTGTCATATGACATTGCAATTACTTGTTCACATATCTCTCTTCTTGAAGACGTGAGTCTGTCTTATTTTGGTACCCTTGAAACCTATCTGAAAAAACACAGACTTCCTATAACTATAACTGAAGGAATGAAAATATGTTTCATCACAAGAATTTGCAGAGATTTCTAATGAGTGTCTACCTTTAAGAGAACTTCTTGGAAGATGCCGCTGTGGCTCAGTGGGTTAAGAATCCAACTAATATCCATGAGGATGCGGGTTCAATCCCCGGCCTGGCTCAGTGGGTTAAGGATCTGGCATTGCGGTGAGCTGTGCTGTAGGTAGCAGATGCAACTCAGATCTGGCATTGCTGTGGATGTGGTGTAGGTAGGCAGCTATAGCTATGATTCGATCCCTGGCCTGGGAGCCTCCATAAGAGAGAGAATCTCTTAAAGAAGTGCTGCAAAAACACCAATGTGTAGTGTTATGGAGACTGGAAGAATGAGAGAGGGAGGATTGTAAAGCTAAAGATGTAGGGAAGTTCCATCCTGTCAATGACCCTGCCACCACCTCCCCCTTATTTTTGTGGAATTCCATCTACTACAACATAAAATAGCAGCAGGCACCAAATTAGGAGCTACATTTTCTTAGCATCTCTGACCTCTTGGTTTTCCCTTAGTGGGATGCTGCTGTGATTGCCGTCACTTTTGTGTACTCCCACCCTACCAGCTTCCCCCAGTCTTGCAATTCAATCCTCATCAAACTTCAGCTTTATATTATGATATGCATGTCTGGGCTGGCTTATCACTTAGATTAAGCAGGTACAACTTGACGGGCTCTGATCTTTCAGTACAGCTGCATGCTCCCCAACTTTTCTGCTTCCATGATTGATTTTTACTCCACTAGTCAGAAAGTCCTAGGCTACCCAAACCTTCGTGCTAGACTTTAAAGACAGTACCTTGCAGATACCAACATAATTTATGCCCATTATCAGACTATCACATTAGCAATTCCATTACCTGGGCCAGGGATCCAGAGGAAGTACATCCTAATTAGGATTAAGGAAATGGCAAGAAGGAAGGGGAAGTTAGAGAAAGTGTCCCTGGGCCAGGCATGGGCAGCCAGGAGAATAGCAGAGGAAATGCCAAAAGTCAAAGGAAAGACAGAATGGGCATAGGATGGACCAAGGAAGTATTATTCATTTCTCAAGTCTTTTCCATTTTCCAAAGTTCTTCCATTCTGACTTGAAATTCTTACCTGGGTAGCCTTTATTGGTAAAGTTTTTTTCTTCTCTCTGATCTAATTCCTCATTTTCATAGACAAAGAGTTTCCCCAAAGACACCCTTTTTACCTTTGTGCATGAGTTTTCATCACGAAACTCTCTTCTTCTGCCTCCACTGTCCCCAATAAATGCTCAATGTAAAGTTAAACTGATTGGGCTAAAAGGTCAGTCACATTACATTTAAATAAGCACAGGGAATATCAAAAACAGCAGGAAGCACAGCACAGATGTCTGTAGCTACACTTTGATAAACCTAGCAGCTGTGGCCACTTGAACTCTCTCAGGGGAATTAAAAAACTAAAATCCATAAAACAATCTTCAGGCAATGAGTCTGCCTCTCCACAGAGAACAGGAATCAGTGGAGTAAGACTTGGCATCAGTGAGCTTGGTACCGAATCTAATTATTTTCTGGTGTGAAGTTGTTGTGGGAAATGTAACAATTGGTATTGACTTTTAAACAGTTCTCTACCTATTTATTATTTGACCTCATTTAACAGTTCATTTCCCAAAGTCAGTATTATGAACAAAGCCAAAAAATGGGGGTTGAGGGGAAGACAAGTTTTGTTTGTTGCAAAAGGGGCAAATGGAACTAAATTCTTACAACTATTGCTACTAGGTATCTGAAACCCCCTCCTTTCTTGACATGAACTACAGCGTCTAAATGTCAGTTTGATCCATTAAAGTGCTATGTTCTGCTGGTGTGTTTATCCTTTGTCCAAGAATTACGATTTTTAAAATGAAAAAGCAAAAAAAAAGTTTTAGCAAAAATGATAATATGTATTTCTTATCATAAATTGTACTTGAAATCCAGTACCAACCGACCTATTACTGCTTCCCCCTGCTGGAGATCACCCCTAAGGAGTGAAGAAAACGACGAAGGCCACAGAGATTTAGGTAAGCACTATCTAGTTCAGTCCAAGTTCACTTCAGCTCACCAGAACGCTTTTCAAGAACACAGACTTTGCAAAACTGAGTTGTGATTATTCACTAACTACCGATAATAGCTTTAGTGATCAAAGTCCATTTATGGAGCGTGTGTTAAATATCAGACCCTATTCTAGGCAGCTTTGTTTACATTACCTATGATAAAGCTAATTTTAGAAATAAGAAACATGAGACTCAGAAACGGTAAAATACAAGTTCATGACATCAAAGCAATTGAAGGGCAAAGGGGAGATGGAAATGTGGTTCTGTAAGACCCTAAACCTAAGTTCTTTCCTCCACTCCACACCTTTCTTTCAGAAAGTGCCTCAGAGCCACCAGCATGTTTCTGACATCCTTGGGCCGGTATATTGGAGAGTATACAGCCCAGAGTCGTTCAGAGCCCCATTTGCTCAATAAGACGAGGGATCAATATTGATTTGAATAAGAGATAAAACAACTATTTAGAGATGAGGCTGTTTTTGTTGAACTTCCCACAGATTTTGCTTCTCCTTTCAGTAGGAACAAAGGTAGTCTTTAGAAAAGAACATTAATGTGCTTTTCTCATTTGCTTTCCTGAATACAAGACTTTGCTTCCAGCCTTGTGCTGCCACTAGAGGCATTTGTGTGTTTAGTGGTAGTGGTGGCTCCAAAAGGCACATAAAGAAAAGGAAAGAGTTAATCCTCGGCTTTTAATATGTGAAATAGAATTTTGCAGAAAGTTGTTAGTCCTCCAACAGGCTATTTTCTCAAGATAAAACTTTTAAAATTCCTTTACTTCCCCCTGAACATATTAAGAATGAAGTATGGAAGCACCAACTCAAAGGGTTCTCTCATATGACAGAGAGGATTCCCGCTCCCACAAAGGAAGCTAGATCCAGAAGTTCCTTGTTCTGTGCTAAGAGTAAAAACATAGGTCGGGAGAAAAACCCTGACCCTCTGAACTCAAAGGTGAGTGAGAAGAAGGGAACCAGAGACTAAGGGCTCCTGAGTTCTTACTTTTTCTTTTCTTGCGGCAAAGCTTTAAGACAGAGTAGTTATGGAAACAGCAGCTAAACTGTTGGGCATATACAATGCAGGGAGGGATACCACAGAAAGAGACTAGAGTCTTTATTCCCAGGTACCCTGGTTCTGAGTCAGAGGCCTTGAGGGATTACTCTGGAATGGACGCGGTGACCTCAGAGCAGAGATTTGGAGTGGACCCCCTCAGGCCATGGTTCCAGCTGGAGCCACTTGAGCCCTGAGTGGTAAGGATGCAGGAGGCAGGGTCTACAAGAGTGACGGGTTGGGGAAGTCAAGTCAGCCAAGGGCCCTAGACCAGGGGTGAACAAATTCTGGTTTGTGAGTCATCAAATCCGAAATCCAACCTATTTCGTAAATAAATGCCCAATTATTTACATGTTGTCTCTGGCTGCTTTTGAGCTGCAGAGTTGGGTAATTAAGACTTTAGGGTCCATGCCCTTAATGGGAAAAGTTTGCAAACCTCTGCCCTAGACCTTATGAAAGGCTGCAGGACAGGCCACAATGAGGCAAACAAGAGAGGGTACCTTGGAGATTAGAGGAGCCAGAGGATACCAAAAATTCCAAGAAGCTGGACTCCTTTCTTTAGTCATAAGGTCATAAAACATAAGCCAGTCCCCTCCCTCCATATACCCAGAAACTATCCTGGAAAGGAGGTGGAAAACGGACTAAAGGCTGAATGAAGAAATTCAAGAGGCTGAGTATTTTTACCTCGGGAGAGTATTCTGTATTATTTCATTAGATTGGTCTGAATATAGTTTCTCTAACTATATCTGGTTTCATGATACATGCATGGGTTGAGAAACACGAGGAAGTCCAGATCAGTCATAGGTAAATAAATCACATTTTCTCTGAACATCACCTAGCATGACTTTTACAACCCACCTGCTGCATTATAGATTATGAGACCTAAGGGAAAACCATAGGGATACTTTAACCCTCTTCTCTCATTGTACAGATAGCGAGTGTCCCTGAAAGACCGTGTTCCTTAGCTGGATAGAGGATGAATTGAGAATGGCATCCGCTTCCCTGGTCCTTTGGTTCTAAATGGGAGGATTATTAGTGCTGCATCCTCAAGGTCTTGGTAGGAAAAAGCACAGTCCAACATCAAAGAAATAAAGAGAGTTTGATAAAGGAATTGTTTACAAGGTGTGGCCAGGGTTTAGGTAAACCCTCAGGGAGGACGTGGTACTCCAAGGCTAGCAACAGTGGGGAGTGTTTACCACTCAGGGGCTGGGGGGAGGGGAGAGGCTTCTCAGAGATAGGTGGGGGGAGAAGCTTAGCAGAGGAACAAGAGTGGAGGGCTGCAACTAACTCAAAGAAGCCCTTTAGGGAAAAATACAGGGAAATAAATTTCCTGACTTCACTCTCTTTCTACGTTTTCATCTTCCTGCTGGTTTGTTCCGTGAGCTGAATCCAAAGTACACAGCCATAAAATTCAGCCTCTCAAGATAAAGAAATGAGTGGTGATAGTATCTAGAGGAGAAAATAGGAAAAAATTGAGCACCAGCCTATAAAACAATTACATAAATCAGTGCCTGGAAGCATGCCTGGCATGCGGTAGGTGCTCAACTATTTTTCAAATGAATGACCAGATTAATTAATTAATTTTACTGTTGATCAAGCCATCCTTACAAACCTCTGTGTGATTCTTGCCAAATGCAACATCCAGCCAACAGACCATCCATCCCAACAGAAAGGTTATATTGTTATTTTTTATTTTTTTGGCTGACTCACAGCACATGGAGTTTCCTGGCCAGGGATCAGGTATGAGCCACAGTTGTGACCTATGCCACACCTGGGGCAATGCTGGATCCTTAATCCACTGTGCTGGGCTGGGGATCAAACCTACATCCTGGAGCTTCAGAGAAGCCACCCATCCCGTTGTGCCACAGTGGGAACTCCTGTCTCAACAGGAAAGTTATAAAGAGGGACACTTCGTCTGCACAACGGAATATGGTGTGCTCCCCTAGCTGTAAGGGTTATCAGAGGCAGCCTTTAGGTTTGTAATTGTATTAGTTTTCTATTGCTGCATAACATACTAACATGAACTTACCTAGCAGCTTAAAACAACACAAATTTCATAAATATGTGGGTTAAGAGTTCAGGCATGAATAAACTGGATTCTTTGCTCAAGATCCCACCAGGCTGAAATCAAGGTGTGGACTGAGCTTGGGGTCTGGTCTGGAGGTTGGGGCCCTCTTCTAAGCCCATTCAGGTTGATGGAAGGATTCATTTCCTTTCAGCTATAGGAATGAGGCCCCCGTTTTTTGCTGGCTGTTGGTCACAGTTGCTCTCAGCTCCTAGAAGCTGCCCTCAGGTTTAGCTACAGGGATCCCTCCATAAACCCTCTTACTCTTCCAATCTTTCAGGTCAACCTACACAGTCTCCCTCTTGATTAAACAAAGTCAATTTATTTATTAGTAACCTAATATCTAATATCTCATCGTATTCACAGATTCTGCCTGCCCTCAAGGGGAGGGGATATATCAGGTGTGTGTTCCAGGGGGCTGGAATTTTGGGGGCCATGGCAGAATTCTGCCTTCCACAGTGATGAAAGTTCTAAGACTCTTTAAAGTCCCAAGATTTTTTTTTCAAGTAAATGGTCTGTTTACATTTGCCATGCTGACCCAGAATCTTTAAAGTCTAGAGTGTTTCGTTTTGTTTTGTTTTAACTTAGGAATGTTGCCAAGCCATTTGTATTTTCTTTTCTCTTTCTTTTTAAAAAAATTTTAAAATTGTAGTTGGTTTACAACATCATGTCAATTTCTGCTGTACAGCAAAGTGACCCAGTTTATATATATATATATATATATATATATATATGTATGTATATGTATATATATATATATATATATAATTTTTCTCATATTATCTTACATCATGTTCTATCACAAGAGATGGATATATAGTTCCCTGTGCTGTATTGTAGGAGCCACTTATACTTTCACAGATGCATG
This sequence comes from Catagonus wagneri, assembly GCA_004024745.2. Lineage (NCBI taxonomy): Eukaryota > Metazoa > Chordata > Mammalia > Artiodactyla > Tayassuidae > Catagonus > Catagonus wagneri. The sequence goes on from PVHT020001751.1 coordinate 19,731,773, forward strand.
TTGAGGAGGCTAGGGTGTTGGTAGCCATGCTTGCATTTTAGGGCCACTTCTAATGAAGGGGCTTGGTGGATCTGATATCATTCACAGAAGAAAGAAGAGAGAATGGGTGCCTTAATTTGTGGAAATATGATTTTATTTAAAGCACCCAATGCCTTATAGATTCTGATCATATTTCTTCAAAATTTTACAAGTATGGAAGCCAGAGTCTACAATAATTTGTAGACAAAACTATGAGAAGTTAAACCAACTACAGACCATTTACAACCAAATCAAGATAGCATTAATAGACCAAATAATGTTTAAAATTAACACCAAAAAAATATATATTTTTTATGCTTTCCTGAATGAGGTCTCTGAGATAGAAGCAGTCATGCAAATGACCACCTTAAACTCCTTTAAAAAGATTTTTTTCATTTAAAAATGAAGAAAAATTCCTACTGATAAATACTTTAGGGATTCACTCCAGAACTTTACATGCTTTGTATATTAAAAATCAACATGGGAGTTCCTGTTGTGGCACAGTGGAAATGAATCTGACCAGGAACCATGAGGTTGCAAGTTCGATCCCTGGCCTTGCTCAGTGTGTAAAGGATCCAGTGTTGCCATGAGCGGTGGTCGGATCTGGTGTTGCTGTGGCTGTGGCGTAGGCTGGCAGCTGTAGCTCAGATTAGACCTCTAGCCTGGGAACCTCCACATGCCTCAGGTACAGCCCTAAAAGAGAAAAAAAAAAATCAACATAGGTCTCACACAAGGTGAGATATTTGATTGTAGACATTTTAGGACTCTAATGAGGAATGAATCAGACTTTGATTGCATTTTCTTTTTGTATTTTAGGAAAAAAGTTGAGTAATTTCAAGGGTTTCTTTCAGAATTTTTGCTGCCCTACTGAGGCCCAGAAAAGGAAGCTGTGGGACGGTTTTGGTAAAGCCCCCACTGGAGCTGTCCTTTTGGCATGGACCCATTTTGTATGTGTCATGATCACTTCTTCAGTAAAAACTGGTTGCAGTTTGATTAGGGTATGAGGAGGTGAGAAGAAGACATTGCCCTGCTTCTTCCAGTGAACTCCCCACCCCCTCATTGTCCTCCTTCTTCTCCCACCACCCTATCCCCTGCATATCAGCATTGGAACCACAACAAGAGAGAAGAAAGAGGAGAGCAGGGAAAAGGGAGAGAAGTCCTGCAGGAAGAGCTGGGGAAATCACTCAGAAATGGTTTTTACCTCTTCATAGATGGAACGAATAAAGTCTTCAGATACAGAGCTGGAGAGTATTGCACCTGGTTCCACCATTGCTCACATCCCAGATTCAGTCACGTTCACCTGCTAAGTTGGAGAATGACACCATAACTGATGCTGCTGTGGACTGCTGGGAAGAGCAATACGTTTAGGAAGGTATATACCACAAGGGCAGATGAGTTTTGGAAAAGAGGTTCAGGGAGCTTTTCTATTACAATCCATCCCATCCCTGCCCCTCCCAGTTCACTTTTTCTTCCATTTCATTAGGCAGAACTGGGTCACGTGTGTCCCCTGCAAGAAAGCGGTTTAAAAAAATAAAAATAAAAATAAATAAACTGGCACATGGCTGCCACAATCAAAATGGGGCACTGTTAATATAAGACAGGGATTAGCAAACTTTTTCTGTAAAGGGTTCTATGGTAAATACTTTAGGTTTTGTGGGCCAGATGGTTTCTGTTCCAATTGCTCTGTTCTGCTCTTGCAGCATGAGATCTGCTATAGGCAATACATGGTGAGGCTGTGTTCCATAAAACTTTACTTATCAACAAAGGCAGCAGGCTGGATTTAGCCTGTGAACATAGTTCGCCCACTCTTGATGTGGGAGAAAGGTATTAGGTAGGCACCTAGCAAGTTCTCCCATCCTACCTGTTTTTAAGAATCACACTTCACTCCTTTCCCCCATCCTGCATCCTAGTTCTTGAATACAATGAGAGAACAGGGATCAGCAAACATGGCATTTCACATTTGGAGGGGGTCGAGCTTCAGGGCTGTCACAAGACTTGGTTTCTAACCCTCTCCTGACACAGGTGTCTGTGATTCTATGCAAAGTGGAACACAGCTACCCTCGCATTGTTATCATGTCATTTACTCAAGTGCAGGAGGGCCCCACAGAGCCAGAGTCTAGAAGTTACAAGCAAAAGTAAAGAAGTGGCTGTCATGAGAAGATGAATGACTGCCCTCTGAAGTTTTGATTTGGATTCTAAGTGACAAAACCAAACCACCCAAGGAAAGTTGGTAATTTTCTCTGTTGCAGAGCAGCCACCTGGCGAATATGTCTTTGCAACCACCAACCCTTGGCAGAGGTTGGAACAGCAGCTATAATTATAAAGAGCAGGGAGGAGACTCTAAAAATCCCTTCTGAGTGGCAAAAATTCTGAAAATCAAGATAATTACAACACTAGCTCATCCTGATTTGCTTGGCTATTTATAGATGAGGAGAAGCTGATGCACAGAGAGCTTTTGCTTTTTTTTCCTTCTTTCCTATTTGCATTAAATCCTGTGTGGCTCCTCTCTGAAATGTGTGCATATGCTGCGTCCATGTGAGATGCCACCACTGGCACTTGTCATAAGAATTAAATCCCTCTCAAGCTTGTTTACAGCTCAGCACTTGTCATACTGCTCCCTTGAGCTTCATGGCTGGTTGGGTTCTTTTTTTTTCTCCAGCTCTGCGGAAGATTTAATTTCTTTTTTGTTTATGTGTGTACTTACCCTTGCAGGTGCAGGAAAGAAAAAATTGCTGTGCCCAGATGTTTTGAAGCTGCAGTAGCATACATACAACTCAGATTAAACAGAAAAATTGCATAAGGCAGGCGCTTCAAGTACATTATTCTATAGGGTATATAATAAACCTATTGTGTCTTCTTGACAACGAGAATCTTGAACATAACTTTAGGAACAGAGGAATATTTTAAGGCATCAACAGCTCAATTCATTTATAGATGACTTTACAATGAGATCTGTCATTTTTGAGTGGGATGCATTACATTTACTCCATTTTTGACTTGGAAAATATTGTCCTGAAACAGAACAGTCTGGGAATTGGGTGGAAACACTGCCTATCAGGCTGTCTCAGTTCATTACTGGATTAGTTAGACCTCAGGGATCGGAGGCCAGATTTCACCTTAGTTTTGGAATACAGCAAACATAAGCCAAACACAAACAACCCTCTTGCTGCTCGTTGAGCTCTGTACTAAAATGCTGAAGCCCTGCCCAAGTTGCAGATGGATAATGCTTCTCTGGCCCCTCAGTTTGGATTTTCCTTTCCCCAAGGCGATGGGGCTAACCGGCTTTGTACATAGCAACTGTCAAATGGGGGGAGGGGCTCAGCTCAGGAGAGAGAATGCTCAAAATTCTCCAGACTCCACTTCACTAGCCAATGGCTGCAACAATTGTTTCCCATTGCGTGGAGGTAGCTCATCACCTTTGGTAGCAAGCATTTTAAATAACTCCTCATAGTTGAAGCCTAGGTCATGATGCTTGTTGGGAAGGCTGTACAATATACCCCCCTACCGCCATCCACATCCCTGCTGTGTGACATTGTCCCCTCCAGAGAGCATGTTTCCTTTTTTTTTTTGGTCTATTTAGGGCCACACTCTTGGCATATGGATGTTCCCAGACTAGGGGTTGAATTGCAGCTGTAGCTGCTGGCCTATGCCACAGCCACGTGGGATCCAAGCTGCCTCTACGACTTAAGCCCCAGTTCATGGCAATGCCGGATCCTTTACTTACTAAGCGAGGCCAGGGGTCGAACCCTCATTCTCATGGGTACCAGTCGGGCTCATGACCAGTGAGCCAGGGTAGGAACTCTTGCCTGTTACTATTTTTACCTTTCCCCTGAGGTACTGAAGAGTCCCCAACTGATCGCCTAAGATATTGGTTTAAAACAAAACTTCCGTCTCCCTTTGCTCGTGAACCCAAAGACCCTCAGTAGAATGAGGAAAAGAAAGTTGTAGACCTCTGTTTCTTTGTAGGGAGGAAAGAGGTTGTGCAAAAAAAAAAAAAAGAGAGAGAGAGAGAGAGCGAGAGAAGCTCTTGAATTCTAATTTAAATACCAGTCCTGGATGCCCAGTTGGCAAAGACTTTTATTGTCGATTCTTGGCCCAGCATTCTGCATTTGCAAGATCAGAGTTTATTAGTATCATTTCTTACCTCTGCCTCCCAGTGCGGCCACCAGAGACTGTAAAAGTCTTAGACTATACACACTGCAAAGCAAATGGCTCTTCCTTAACTACCACAGTGTGGGTTTTTGCTTGGACTGATAGACTTATATTCCCCAAGCCATACTGATAATATTAAACACTCTCATCATCCCAGTGTCTTCTAGAACTCACAATCAGAACACAGAGAATATATTAGAGATTTATATCTACTAAAATGGGCTGTGTGTGAAAGAAAAAATAATAGGATCCTGGAAGCATCTTCGGTTTCATACACAGTGACAGTGATGCTTCTGCTTATAGCTCCTTGAGCAGTTCCAGCAACAAAACCATCATAAAATTTACAGTTTTATCTATTTGTTTCCTCTCTTTAATTTGTTCAAAGCATCTCATTAAACTCCAATTGTTCTTAAGGCAGGACAGATTCATCAAGATACAGTGAGACTTTATAAGTGAAATCTGTGGCGGCAGTGTTAGTTATTCTGCTAGTATAAATAATTTATTGCATCTTTAGCAGGTAATGCTTTTAAACATGAACTTGTACATTGAAGCTGCATTCAAGCACCACTGTCCACCCCAGACGATGGGTGATAGGACCACAACCACACCTGCCAACAGGATGGTCATGGCGGATGCGGTCAGCTCCTCACTCTCACTGAAGTGTGAATCCAGGTGACGACCTCAGCAGCCCAAAAGGCACCTGCACCCCCCCCTCTCCAGATCGTCACAGACACACGTGAGCACGCTAGCCAGATCCAAAAGTTTATGTGAAACACTGAACGCTTCTGCCAAGAATCAGGGGTATTGTGTTGAGAAGTGACCTAGTGAGGCTACTGTGTTTTTAACATGTTTACGAGATTAGTTTGAGCCTGGAGCAGAGCCTAGAGGAAGGGAGACTCTTGCTGGCAGGCTCTGTTAGATCAGCAGAGCAAGGCAGCTAGAAAGGAGTCTAGAGACAGAGAGTACTCTTGGGAAGGATGGAGGGGAAGTAGAAGGGAGAGAGGGACATTCTATGTGTACTGTGCCTGATCCAAAACTTTGTCTTTGAAATGACTAGGCCAGTCGACAATAGTCAGAAGCCAAGATAAGATGAGTTGGAAGTAACCCCATTACCTCTGAACCCACAAGTTCAGAGGGCCTAAAGCTTTTAATGCAATTATTTGTTTCCTTTTTTTTTTTTTTTGTAGCATATTCTCAACCTCCCTTTCCAGCTCATCTCCCTGCCACTCTAATTTTACCTAAAACAAGTTACTTTTGTTGAACATTTCATGCAACTCTATGCCTTCATTATCTTGGTTCAGGCTATTTGCTCCCTTGGGAAATCTCTTTGCTGTCCTCCATCTGAAAACTCCTGCCTGTCTTTTGGATCTGAGCTCAATGGTGTTGACTGCTGTGACCAGTCAACACCAGATCAAACACTTCCTCCACTGTACTTCCGGTGTGTATCTCACACGTTCATGGTCTTGTATTGGGATTATTTCAGTGTTGCCCTCACATCAAGATGGAACTCCTAGAGAACAATGATGGCATTTGCTCATCTCTGTATCCTCAATGTTTAGCTCACAGTAGGTATTCCATATATTTTTAATGAATGAATGGGGCACTGCAATTTTCAAGGAATGAAGAGAAGAGTGGGAGGAATTAGCAAGTGAGAAAGTTCCAATGAGAATTTAATTAAAACTCCAACCACATTCTTACAGAGGTTCATCTATCACTTGCAAACATTTAACTCAAAACACTTCCATCCTTTTGAAATCAGAGATGTAACCAAGAGAATATCTAGGCTTAGAGAAACCATAGGAAAAGTCTTGGGATTCTGGTAATTTGAAGATGGATTTAAACATCAGTAAAGTATCAACAATGCCTGCTCATGCTATTTCTTTGTGCATTTATTTAAAAGAGCGCTTACTTCTCAAAACCCAACTGTGGCTTGATCTTACATTTTCTTCACACTTTCTTCAACACCTGTTAACCACAACACTGAGGTTGTCGGTCCTGGCTTCACCTTTTTCTCTGACTGTTGCTACCATGGTGTAACTGTGGTTCTGCAGCTGCTGCACTGGCAGCCATGGCAGGGATTGGGGCTGGCCTCTGCCCCCTGGTTTTCTTTAACAGTTACACAGTTCTAGGTGCAGCAGAGGCCTCTTTCCTTCTGGCTTTCACAGAACTTTGCTCGTCCTGCCCCTGAAAAGCCCATCACTTCAAGCTAATAGTGTTTGTGTATCTATTGCCCTCACTGGACTGAAAGTTCTGTGAGGGAAGGACCATGTCCTACTGATTGTTCTCTCTCTGACACTTGTCAGGGCCTCGCATTGGAAGGAAAAAAATGAATAATGAATGATGAGTGAATGAATGAAAGTGTTCTCATTAAAATTCTTTGTTGTCACTTTAATTAAATCACTCATCACTCCTATCAGTTATTATCCCCCCCCAAGATACTTCTGTTAGTGTAATTGGCTGCCTTTTTGCCTTCACCCTGGAAACAAGTGATCTTTCTTGATTATCTACAGCTATGCTGTAATGCAAAAATAGAAAAGAAAAATCTACACATGGTATAAACCTGCTAATGGCTGCCTCTCTGGAAGCTATCTTTGTACATCTCCAAATCACATTTAATAATATTCGATTTCCTCCACTTCTCAGGCCAGCAGGACATGGTATGCCCTACTTAGGCAGCTGAGTATATCTAATTCCATTAGCAACCACAGATATAATGATACTGCATTTAAAAAACACTACTTATGATTTTTTCATACGACTAGAACTTTTCTGCCTTTTTGAGTTTTGAGAGATGTCTTTTGTTTGTTTTTAATTGAGATAGAATTGATGTACAATATTATATAAGTTACAGGTATGAAATGCAGTAATTCACAATCTTTAAAAGTTATACTCTTTTATAGTATTATAGAATATTGGCCATATTCCCTGCGTTGTAAAGTATATCCTTGTAGCTTATTTTATGTGCACTACTTTGCAGAAAGGCGTCTCTTTGGAATCTATGGGAAATTAGGCAATACACTGAAACTTTATCATACCTTCCAGTAATAACAATGCCAAACGGATTCTTCTCACTTGTATTATCCATCTTGACTCACCTAAGTTTAATCTTCTTTTCCAAGTCAGAAAGCACTTAAGGGTGTGGTGAAATGAGAAATGAGGGCCTGGGCTCAGAGCAGGCTGAAGTTGAATGGTTAACTAGGCCACAAATGATCAGACTTCTTTCTCTTCATGTCTGTAAAACAGGGAAAATAATATTGATTGCATAGGGATCTTGTGAAAATTAAAAGAACCCTTGTATGCATAATGCGCTAAGCCACATTTTGTGAAGCAGCGTCTTCTCTGCTGATGTTTGTACCCTTCCTTTTCTGACCATCTAGCCTCCACCAGTACTTCTTTTCCCAACAGAGTGCACTGTGGTGCCAGTGTCCTGTAGTGGGGACGTCCAGTGGTGCGTGCTTCCTACAGTTATACCCTTGAAGCAAACAACTTTACCTTACAGTGAAGCAATTTCACAATGCTTTGATATAAAGCACTCTGGGAACTTCTGGCTCCTCTCTATTGATAGGGCCCTTGTTTCAGTCCAGAGGTTTTCTCTTCTAGGCTCAGCCTTCACGATTACTAATCTTCCTACTTTACCCACATGCCTTTTCTCCTAACCCTCCAACTGGAAGTTGCCTTTGTTCCCAGCTCAGCCAGAGTCTTCCCTGAGTTCTCCTCACGAGAAAATGCTCTGGTTTCCTGGTCCAGATTCCACTTTTCTAAGCTTGGGGCCTCCCTACTCTGAAAGCCTTTCCCCTCAGCTCTGCCCTAGCCAACAGTCCTGTCTTCATATCTTAAGACTGCACGTGACAGACTATTCCTCCAACTTCTCCGCTGGGTTATTTTGTTCAGTTCTCCTCGAGACTGTTCAGTTATCCTAAGAACATATCTTAACTAGTCACAGGCACTTTCATTCACCATTTGAATCTTGTCCTTCACAGGGATAACAGTCAAAGGAATGTTTACAACTAAGGAACACTCTTGACTCTGTGAGTTGTTTCTCATCTTCTTTTACAAAGGTCAAACCAGTTCAGAGTACGTATTTATGTTTTATTACATCTATTACTTCCAACTTCAACTAACAAGTTTTCTTTCAATTAACAGTCAGCTTGGGAGAAAGAAGATTTTTAAACTTAAAATGTTAGTTTTTCTCCTCTTGAAAAATGTTTTATTGGCAAAAATGCAAATAAACAAAAAGAAAATATACAACATAATCCTATAAACCAGACCTAAACATCGCCAACTATTTTGTTTCATATGTCTTCCATATATATTGACATATATGTATCTATGCTACAAAATTTCCATATAAATTTACTTTTAAAAATCTTCAGGATATTGAAAAATGTCCTGCCTTATGTTCAGCTAATTTATCCCAGGATCACCTCTTGTCATGATGATTGCAAGAGGATTCTTTAAATAATGTGATAATGGGGGAGTTCCTTTCGAGGCTCAGTGGTTGACAAATCTGACTAGCATCCATGAGGTTCAATCCCTGGCCTTGCACAGTGGGTTAAGGATCTGGCGTTGCTGTGAGCCGTGATGTAGGTCACAGATGCCGCTTGGACCGTACATAGCTGTGGCTGTGGTGTAGGCCGGCAGCTACAGCTCCGATTTGACCCTTGGCAACCTCCATATGTCACAGGTGTGGCCCTAAAAAGCAAAAAAAAAGGGGGGAGGATAATGTACATGCGGTAGTTGCTTAACTGATACAATTTTATTCAGAATCAAACTAGATTAGCTTCATTTGACTTAATAAAATGGTTTAATTTTGATAAAGGTGCAGCATCAATGCAGCAGGTTTGTAGAAATGTAAATTCTACTGTTAAGAAGCACTTAAGAAAAGGTTTCACTCTTGCTATTGATAGTGTTCATTTTCATAGCATTTATTCCTAAACTGGCTCATATTCATCAGTGACTAATGTAGCATCACATTGTATTGGTTTAACTACTTCAAGTCTTAGCTTATGAATATACACACCCTTTTTAAAAACAAGCAGCTTGGAGTTCCCTCGTGGCCTAGTGGTTAAGGACTAGGCATTGTCACTACCATGGTTCAGATTCAATCCCTGGCCAGGGAAATTCCCCATGCTGAGGGTTCAGCCAAAAAGAAAAATACGAAAAATGAAAACAAACAAAAAAACCAAGAACCAAGTGGCTTCCTCAAGGAAGTTTCTGTTCCATGTCTTTATTGTTACTTCAAGTGTTCATCCCTTGTTCATTGTCCTTTTGGCCACATGAACGGCCTTCATCCCTTACTCCCTAACCCCCTTAACCCTGGACACTGGATTCCACCCACGCTACTCTGCTTACACTACACTCCTGTTTTTGTTAGGACAGAGTTTGGTTATTTTTTAAACAGACTGTTTGTTTCTTTTCTATTGAGTTATATGAGTTCTTTGTATATTTTGGATATTAACCCCTTATCAGATACACGATTTTCTAAAATTTCCTCTTAATTTGTAGATTACCTTTTCATTTTGTTGATGGTTTCCTTCACTTTATAGAAGCTCTTAATTTTATGTAATTCCACTTGTTTATTTTTGCTTTTGTTGCCTTTGCTTTTGGTATCAAATCCAAAAAATCATCACCAAGACCAATGTTCAAGAGCTTACTCCCTATGTTTTGTTTTTTTTTTTCTGGTTATTTTATGGCCTCGGGACTTATCATTCAAATCTTTAAACCATTTTGAATTGATTTTTGTGTATGGTGTACATATGTTCATTTTCAGATATACTATTTGCCAATAGTTTCACCAGCTGTTTAAGTCCTCCAGTATTATTTTTTTCAACATAGTTAGTTTTGTTTTTGGGGGGGGTTGCTATTCCGGGTGCTTATCATTTCATATAAATTTTAGGATCAATTTGTCAACCTACTGAGATTGTTGATAGGAATTTTATTTACTCTATTGGTTAATTTGGGGAATATTGCCATCTTAATAGTATTAACTCTTCCAATTCATGAAAATAGTGTGTATTTCTATTTATTTAGGTCTTTAATTTCTCACAACAATGATTTATAGTTTTTAGTGTATAGGCCTGGCCCTTTTATTAATTTTATTCTTAAGTATTTTATTCTTTTGTATGCTACTGTAAATGGAAATGTTTTCTTAATTTCATTATTGGCTTGCTATATTGATATTGTATCATGTGGCCTCACTTAACTGGTTCTAGTAAGCATTTTATTTTGTTTTTACTAGATTCTCTACAGTTCTTACAGGGTAGAAAGGAAGGAAATGACAGGTTCTTCCGGAAGAAAAGTCCCTCCCTCTCCCAATGTCAGCCATAACAGGTCTAGTTCTATCTTTTTGATATGGTTAGTTTTAGCATAAAAATTTTGATTATAAATATTCTATTTTACTCTTCTTTCATTTTGCAGATGAGGAAGCTAACTGATTTCAGACTCACTGAGAAAATACGATTTTTTTTTTTTTTGTCTTTTGTCTATTTAGGGCTGTGGCATAGGGAGGTTCCCAGGCTAAAGGTCTAATAGGAGCTGCGGCTCCTGGCCTACGTCACAGCCACAGCAACACCAGATCCGAGCCGTGTCTGCAACCTACACCACAGCTCACCGCAACGCTGGATCCTTAACTCTCTGAGCGAGGCCAGGGATTGAACCCGCAACCTCATGGTTCCTAGTCGGATTCATTTCTGCTGCCCCACAATGGAAACTCCTTGATGTATACTTTAAAACGAAGTGAAACATTACAAAGGTAAAAAAAGGTACGACATAGATATGCAAAAGAAGTAAGTGAAACAGTAAAATTGCAGCCAGTCTTATTCTTAATGAAATGTTTTATCCTCTCACTATAAATATCGATATCTGATAGAAAACAACTCTTCAGCTATATGCAGATTTCATAGAAGAAAAATATGTATATTTGTCATTTTTTCTTATCTCAAATTAAAGCTGTATTTGAAAAGGTTAAAAGGCTTTATAATTACACTGTTATTAAATGTCACATGGCCCGATATTGTGCAGGTTAGGCCAAGTGACTTGTAGCTCAAGTGTTAATTATTTGCATCCTGCATATGGGAAGCCTCCAAGGATATTATTACTACAATTTATTGCTATTGCAACACTACAAAAGTACCAACCCTTTTCCTGACTTCACTGCTGTTAGTGTCAGCAAAGCCAATGAAGCTCTGACATGTCTTTCCTGTTTACTCAGTGGGTATAGTGGTATTTTAGCAATATTCTTGCTTTTCATGTATAATCATATACTTTTGAATTTGTATCTTCACATAACATTTTAATAATCCTTTTCATATGCGTAGCTCACCTAAAGTGTATAATAAGCCAACGTGTTATTAATACTTTTTTGGCAGAGAGAAGTTAGTGAAAGCTGAATACTAACAAGCAGAGAAAAAAAGCCACCAGTACTCTCAATTATTAACAGAAGTAGAGACTTTTGGACACAAGATCCAGGTAATGAAAGGTCTTATTTTAAAATGGCATGAGATTCTGAGAGCAGAAATGCTCAATCCCAAGTAAAGTGATGGAAACAATAAAAGAGAATAATATATATATTTAAAAAATACATTTGGACAAGTCTGCCACTTAACCATGGGAGAAAAACTAATCAATGTTACACAGTAATTAGAAGCAACTGAATTTTTGCCTTTTACTCAACTACTTACATACTGTAGACATTAGTGTCTTCAGCTGAATAAGAATAGGAGTGCTACCTGTTATACAGTGTAAGACGAAGGCTGCTGTTTTTAAATCTACCACTTTCTTGCTATGATATCACAAGAGTATCAGGGAACAGCTGAAAAGGAGAAATTGGGCCACTGCTTACATAACACACTAGAAATTTAATGCAAACATAAGTATTTTCATTTAGGAACAGCTTCATGATTGGGGATTTTTATGCCTGACAATATATATAACTGTAACTCTCCACCGTATCTTAAAACAGAAAACTTATGCTCCACGTTCTAAAGATACTTTTTAAGTATATTGCTCATACAGAGAATCACGCCATAATGTAAATTATAAATGTAGCACATAAGGGATTTAGATACAAATGATGTATTCTAAATGGATTAAAAAATTAAAAATAATTTCACCAACAAGGTAGAATTTAGAAGTATTTTGATGTACTGGGTGGCCCAAGGATCATTTAAAATCTATTAAGATTAGGTGCACCAAAGCCTTCCTTTTCTTTTGATCAATTTCCCTATAGCAAGAAAGGATGGTTATCTTAACCCTGTGGCTGTGTTCAAAATTTATTATATGACAGTGGTTTTTTTTAAAATTAATAAACCTTTTAAAAGTATCTACCATCTTTCTGTACCTGCCATGGGACAGAGAGCCACAGCTAAGCATTTATACATTCTAAATGATGTAACCTCTAAGAAGCAGCATGCTCTGTATAGCATCAAGGAGGTCAGGGGTCTGGGCCTCGTGGCCAAATCTTGGCTCTGTTCCTTATTAACACGTGAACCTGGGAAATTTATTTAATCTCCTCTAAAGTTAGTTTCATTAGCTTCACTTGGATAATTTTACCACCCCCACGGGATTGTTATGAGGATGAAAGTGGCTATATATAAACGTAAGGCCTGGTTGCTAATAGGACTAAATAAATGGTAGCTGTATAGTAACAATATTTTGCTAATCACTATCTGAGGACCAGGAGATAAAACCTGGGTGAAAGGAGAGAAGAAATAGGGAAAGCTTCGTCACCTCTATTTCTTGCTTGCCCTCTGTCCTCTTTGTATTTCTCTACTGTAGTAAGTACAGGGGTGGAGGAGCCGGCTTTAGGCCTAGCTCAGGATTTCAGGGAAATAGGTGAAGCAGATCATTTTGCTTCCTCTCCAGGCTAGCTCACCAGGGTAGCAGAGCAGACAAGTATGGAATCAGAAGCCTGACTTAGGAGTGTAGACTATGCATTGGGCTGCAGGTTCAGAACTCTCATCTTAGACAATTCTTATACCAATTAAATTAGTAATTTTTAAAATTTCTAAAACCATGTGTGGATGGGCAAGGGGATCTAGGTATACTTACACATGCTGGCAACACTACCAATGAGTACACTTTCAAGACAGTAAGTGGAATGGGAGTTAGGGGAAAAACACGAAAATAATCATATAGGTCAAGACTTCCTTTATATTTAAGTAAAAAATGCATTCTTCTGTAATTTTGAAGGACTGGAGTTGCTAACATTATTGAAGTTGAGCTGTTGACCACTGAAGGCCTACAGCCTACATTTCAAGATCCAAGGGAAAGAGAGAGCTGTCTTTACCTCACCAGTGTGGACACTAATTGGACACATGCTCTCCCAACAATAAGTGAGGCACTTGTTGAGGAATACAGGACAAGGAGAGACTTGCCAGTGAAGCTGGATCCCGCGAATGCCCACACTCTCCAGGTGACTCTCCGCCTCGGGCACTCCTCAAAGTAAAGAGGAGGATGGCACCAGATGACAGGGGATGGAGAAGGATCCTACACAGAATAAAAGTCAGCACAATCCAGTATTTTAGTCATGCTCATTACAGTGATACTATTGTTCCTGAGGTGATATCCCAAGAAGTAAGTTGAAATAGGGGTAGGGGCAGGTTTGTGTGATAACTTTGCAAACACACTGTATGTGTGTATGTTTCAACAGAACAAAAACAACCTGGAAATGGTCCACATGTTCAAACACAGGAAGGGTAAAAGTACTTCAGAGTATGGTAATAATAAGTCATTTTATTCAATTCAATGTGTTAAATATCAACAGTGTGTTAGTGGTAGTACAAGGATGGATAAGACATGGGCCGTCCCTACCCCAAAGTGGTCACTATGTAGTGTTATTGACAACAGCAATGGGCATTTTAGAGTACTTACTAGTTGATGGGATGTGTGTCAAGAGTTGCATTGTTATATACAATCCTTTGAGAAATATTCTGTGATGGGCACTTTTCTTCTATTTTATAGACAATGAAATTGACTTTAACTTCGCCTTAAATTTATACGGTTAATAAATGATGAAAATAGGATTCCACCCCAGGTCTTCTAAGGCCAAAGCTCACACTGTAATAGGGTTTTAAAATAAAATTCTAGCGGTTCCCATCGTGGCTCAGCAGAAACGAATCTGACTAGTCTCTCTGAGGAACCAGGTTCTATCCCTGGCCTTGCTCAGTGGGTTAAGGATTCAGCATTACCATAAGCTGTGGTATAGGTCGCAGATGCGGCTTGGATCTGGCATTGCTGTGGTGTAGGCCAGCAGCTACAGACCCTATTTGACCGCTAGCCTGGGAATCCCCATATATGCAGGTGCGGCCCTACGAAGACAAAATAAAAATAAAAATCTGTATGAACACAAAGAGAATGACTATAGCTTCACTGAGTTATAATTTAACATGCAATAAACTCTACATACGTAAACTATATAAAGTATATATTTGATAAGCTTTAAAATGCACTTGTAAAGCCATCTGATCTCTTTTCTGTAATTATAAAGTGCAATTTCTAGAATTTTAGGTTTGTTTGACTTCTCTGACTCAGCCTGATTACACGTATTTTCCACAGTGTTGCATATATAAAAATTTCAGTTTTTACTGCTGAGTAGTATTCCATTGTTTGGATAGAGCAGAAAATGTTTATCCACTCACCTGCTGAAGGATTTTGAGATCTTTCCAGTTTGAGGCTATTACAGATAAAACTGCTACAAATGGTCTTATACAAGTCTCTATATGGACACAAGCATTCATTTCTCTTGGGTGAATACCTAGGAGTGGAAAGGCTGGATTATATGGTAATAATAAAATTATATAATTTTTAACTAAAACTTTTTTTTAAGATAATTGGAGATTCAAATGCAGTTGCAAAAAAGATGCAATGATCCTGTGTTTACTCAGTTTCCCCCCAATAATAAATTTTGCAAAGCTATACTATAATATCAAAACCAGGAATACTGGGGTTCCCATTGCAACTAAGCAGTAATGAACCCAGCTAGTATCCATGAGCACTCAGGTTTGATCCCTGGCCTTGCTCAGTGGGTTAAAGATCTGGAGTTGCTGTTCTCACTCCCAGGGGAAATCATACTTCCTGCTGCTGCTATTGCCAAATGTTTAAGACACCTGGTAGATCTGCCTAGAGCTCACGACCACGTCCCAGGGCTGGGCAACTAGGAGTGGAGGGCACCACCTTCCTGCAATTGAGAGCGTAGAGACTAGGCTCCCAATGTCGACTTTAGCCATTCCTACACTCTCACAGAGAACACTCAGAGTACCACTGAGATAACAGCCTGCTCATTCCAAAGAAATAGACAGCAAATAGTCAAACTCCTACACCAAAAATAAATAGTAACCCCACCAAAAAGTACAAAGGGGAACTCCTCCCTAGAAGTAGCCTTCCAAGTCTACAGTGTGGCCTCCCCAAACTCACAGAAAAAGAAAACCACAAACAAGATGAAGAAGCTCAAAAATCATTCCCAGTTAAAAGAACAGGACAAGTCTTTTAAAGCAGCCAGCAATGAAACTGACCTCTGTAGTCTGTCAGAAATGGAGTTCAGAAGGGAGGTAATGAAAATACTTGAAGAATTAAGGCTGAATATCCAGAAATTAAGAGAAGATGAAAGCAGCAATGCAGAGTCCTTTAGAAAGGAGCTAGAAATCATAAGGAGGAGCCAAGAAAAGCTAGAAAACTCATTTGCAGAGATGCAAACTGAGCTAAAGGCAATAAAGAGCAGTTTGAATAATGCAGAGGAACGAATTAGTGAGGTAGAAGATAGAATAATGGAAATCACGCAATCAGGACAGCAGACAGATAATCAAATT
>PVHT020001751.1:19752465-19762484 GCA_004024745.2 Catagonus wagneri
CAGGTGGAGTGGTCTCAAAGTTTCAGTTTCTTAGAATTTGAAGCACCTGGCCTTTGCAATATCAGGCAAGTAACTAGCTACTTTACCTCTTCCCAAAACTTCATTGGTGAAGTCTTTCTAATTTCCTTTTCATAGAAATACAGGATCCGATCCCCTTTGGGAGATCCCAGATTTATTGAGGAAGTTCAGTTCCAGTTCATTATTTGGGCTCAAGGCAATATCTCAAAATTATCCAAGTCACTATAAAAACATAAAAAACCCTAACCCCTGGATTTCCCATCGTGGTTCAGCAGAAATGAATCTGATGAGGAGCCACAATGTTGCAGACTTGACCCCTGGCCTAGCTTGTGGGTTAAGGATCCAGCATCACTGTGAGCTGTGGTGTAGGTTGCAGATGTGGGTCAGATCCTGCGTTGCTGTGCGGTGGCGTAGGCCGGCGGCTACAGCTCCAATTAGACCCCTAGCCTGGGAACCTCCATATGCCACGGGTATGGCCCTAAAAAGCAAAAACTAAACTAAAATAATAATAATAATAATAAAATAAACAAATAAAACCCTTATCCCTTATTATTAGGTGTGATTAAGACTTCCTCTTCTGGTGAGAGTGGACTAGGCAATTTGAATCAACCCTTTTGTTGAAGACAATTTTAAAAGTGTTAGAATAACACTGATATTCTTTTTTTTAAAAGAAATGACTAATTTATTTATTTATTTTGTCTTTTTGTCGTTTTAGGGCCACACCTGCGGCACATAGAGGTTCCCAGGCTAGGGGACTAATCGGAGCTGTAGCCACCGGCCTACACCACAACCACAGCAATGCAGAATCCGAGCTGCGTCTGTAAGCTATACCACAGTTCATGGCAATGCCAGATCCTTAACCCACTGAGTGAGGCCAGGGATCGAACCCGCAACCTCATGGTTCCTAGTCAGATTTGTTTCCGCTGAGCCACAATGGGAACTCCAACAATCATATTCTTAAAAACATCTAAAAAAGGTACAAGTTATCGAGGAAATATTGGAGCTACATGCAGAGTAAAGGACCACAATTCAGAGATTTGCTTTTGCCCAGGGAATATTCACTGATTCAGAAAAGGTAGCTGAGAAAATTTCTTTCTCACTCTACCTGTCATTGTATTCAGGTCTTCAGTAGATTGGATGAGGCCCACCTACACTGGGGAGGGCAATATGCTTTACTCAATCTATTTACCAAATGTTAATCTCAGCAAGGAATATTCCCATAAACACACCTAGAAATAATATTTACCCAAATATCTGAGCATCATGGCCCAGCCGAGATGACACATAAAATTAACCAACACAATTGGTTCTTACCTGTAGCCAAGGTTGAGAAGCATTGTTCTGGGTATTGCAAAGAATGAAGTTTGACATCTAAAATTTTCTTCAAGGAGTAAAGTCATCGCAATGGTCAGGTGCTTTTCATGATAAGTAGGAATACAAGTGTGGAGAATGGCTAAATAGGTCAGCTTGGGATGGAGAAATTGGAGGAAGCGATATTCTAACAAAGGTTTGCTTTATGGAGATCTAGAAACATGTTCACTTTTGTCCACATACCAACACTTAGCATATTCTAGTGCAGAATTTTTATTTCTTTAAGCAATGAACTACTTCAAAATTCTGATGCAGGTCTGTTGGCACTGAGCAAAAAAATAAATGACTTTAATTTTCTAGCATAATTTGAAAACCTGCCATTCAATTACTAAATATTTTAAAACTTTTCAGTATGTTCCCTCTTCTATTCTTATAAACCTTTTATGAGTTGGGAAAGAAATCAGTGTAGGCTTCATGAATAAGTAAGCACAAAGAGTACATTGGTGCAAATTCAATGATCATCACAATTTTGTTTTGTTTGGCAGCAAGATTAGACTTAATGTCTAAATATAATCAGTACTCAAGTTGTGATGTTTTATTCTACAGCTCTAAATTTCAAAATACAGAATTTGAATCTGTTTGTCCTTTCATAGTATATTTAGGCACCAAAGGCAATGTCTGAGTGTGAATCCTGTTTCCTATTGGCAAAGTGTGGATCCGTTCTCCATTTGGTGTAGCATCTTTGTCACATTAATTGGGAAATTATGCATGAAGAGATGAGAAAAACCCAATAATGCATTCTTACCTCAGTCAAAGGCCAACTTCTGACTAACCTCTTGTTGTAAAGAAGCTAATCTCAGAGCTAACTGCAGGATAGAAAACAATCTCAGAACAGAATTAGACCATCTGAGTTCTAAATTCCATTTTCTTATTCTATCTGACTTAGCTAACTTTGGGAATGTTATCAAAGCTCTCTAAGTTGCTTTTTATTAATTAACAGAAAATGATAATATGTACCTCATAGGGTTATCATAAATATTAAGTGACATAATCTATTTAAAATCAACAGTACAGCTTTAGAGATGTACTCAATAGGTGATGGTTCTCTCCATCTCTCTACCAGTTTTCTACCTCCTTCCCTCTTCTTCAGATAGAATGTACCTGGACTTCACTTGTCTAAACTTATAATCTGGATAATGCCATGTAACAACACGAGGCCAAAGTTGACCAAAATGGGATTAATCCATGCCAAATTCCAATATTTGATGGAAATGAAACTGAGGGATACAGTGAGTCCAGATAAACTGGAAGCTCCTGAGAATCATAGGAGTGTGAGCATACCAAGATGTCTGTTGTATGAAATGGGTTGTTTCTGTATTGTGTCAGTCCTAGAGATACTGGAAGAGAGAGAAAGAGATTTCCTTGATAAATAATTTAAATTAATTTGCAAATATTTATAGAAGCTGGAATCCAACTCCATGAGTGTGTTCAAATTTAACTATTATATCTGCTCCCTATAGCTTTCTATTTCAGCTATAGGGAGCAGTTATAGAATTTGAAGCACCTTGGCCTCACAATATCAGGCAAATGACCAGCTACTGATTTTCTGATTTCAGCCTGTCCTTCACACATTAGTACTTGAATATTATCTCCTAAAAAATAAAAAACAGAAATTTATACAATTCTTGCCTAACTCCCAAAATTCCAATAAATTGGTATGCCCCTTCTTCATCAAAACCCTGTCTTTACCACTTTCAAGTGTACAGTTCAGTAGTGTTATGTATAATGACCCTGTTGAGTAATCAATCTCCAGAACACTTATCATCTTGCAAAATTGAAATTGTATACTCAGTAAATAATTCCTCATTATCCTCTCTCTCCAGTCCCTGATAACAACCATTCTACATTCTACCTCTTGATTTTCACCACTCTAAGTACCTCATATAAGTGGAATCATATAGTATTTGTCTTTTTGTAATCACTTTATTTTTCTTAGCATAATGTCCTCAAGTGTCACCTGCGTTGTAGTATATGTGAGTTTCATTCCTTTTAAAGAATGAATAATATTTCATTGTATGTACACGTCATATTTTGTTTATCCATTCACTCATCAATGAACACTTGGGTTGCTTCCACCCCTTGGCTATTGTGAATAAAGACTGTTACAAGAGACAAAAAAAAAAGGGACATTACACAATAATCAAGGGATTAATACAAGAAGAAGATACAATTGTAAATATATACGCACCCAAAATAGGAACACCTAAATAATATTTGTAAAGCAAATATTAACAATATTACAGGAGAAATCAATAATAGCACAGTAATATTAACGAACATTAACACCTTACTTACACTAATGGACAGATCATCCAGACAGAAAACCAAAAGGAGAAACACTGGCCTTAAATGTCACATTATACCAGATGAACCTAATAGAGTATATATATACTACTCCATCCAAAAAAGCAGAATAAACATTCTTTTCAAGAGCACATGAAACACTCTCCAGAATAGATAAGATGGTAGGCCACAAAACAAGTCTCAGTAAATTTAAGAAAACTGAAATAATATCAAGCATCTTTTCTGATCATAACACTATGAGGCTATAAATCAACGACAAGGAAAAAAACAAAAACAAAACCTGGAGACAAACAAAACAAAACAAAAAACATAAGGATGCAAAATCTATGGGATACAGCAAAAACAGTTCTAAAAGGGAAGTTTACAGTGTTACAAGTTTATTACAGGAAAAAAAAAACAAATATCATATAAATAACCTAAACTTACACCTAAAGGAACTAGAGCAAGAAGGAAAAAACAAAATCCAAAGTTAGTAGAAGGAAAGAAATAATAAAGATCAGAGACAATTCTCACAGAACATCTACTGAACGCTGGCAGAAGAACTCAGACTTCCAAAAAAGGCAATAAACCTTCACATAACTGAGTAGAACAAAAGGAAAAGAGAGATGGAGGGAGGAGGAGAGGAAAAGAGAGAGAGAAGGGAAAGGAAGAAAGGGAAGGGAAGAGAAGGATTCAAGACAGGACCAAGGGAGCTGTGAAACAGGAAAGGAATCCACAACCTGGGAGGTCACCTGACCAATGTAGAGATCAGCTGGGACAGAAGTGGAGCCTCAAAGCCTCAGGGAAAACTGTAGCAACTGTACTGAGGAGGGCAAAGTGAGAGAGACCTGCACAGACCACCAGTATCACTGACTGGGGCATTACAGCCTGAGCCACTAAGGTGTGGGCTGGGCACTAAGACTCAGGGTTTGGAGAATAAGAAAAATATAAGTAAAATGAAGAAACACAGGAACCATTCCCAGTTAAAAGAACAGATTTAGAGTATTGTCCAGCTATATGTTCAGGAATGGGATTGCTGGATTTAGTTTTCTGAGGAACCTCCATACTGTTTTCCATAATGGTTGTACAAATTTACATTCCCACCATTGGTGAAGAAGGGTTCCCTTTTCTCCACACCCTCCCAAGCATTTACTATTGTAGACTTGTTAATGAGGTCCTACTATATAGCACAAGAAACTATATCCCATCTCTTGGGATAGAACATGATGGAAGATAGTATAAGAAAAAGAATATATATATATATATATGGATCACTATACTGTACAGCAGAAACTGACACAACACTGTAAATCAACTATATTCTAATAAAAAATTGAAAAAAAATTTAAAAAAGAGCAGGAGAATTTTCCTGATTGAGTAAACAATGAGACAGACTTCTGCAGTCTAACAGACACTGAGTTCAAAAAGGGGATAATGATAATACTGAGGGAATTAAGAACAGATATTAATAGCAATGTGGGTTACTTTAAAGGGACTAGAGGAATTCCCATCGTGGCTCAGTGGTTAACGAATCCAACAAGGAACCATGAGGTTGTGGGTTCGATCCCTGGCATTGCTCAGTGGGTTAAGGATCTGGCGTTGCCATGAGCTGTGGTGTAGTTTACAGACGTGGCTCAGATCCCACGTTGCTGTGACTGTGGTGTAGGCCAGCAGCTGTAGCTCTGATTAGACCCCTAGCCTGGGAACCTCCATATGCCACAGGTGCGGCCCTAGAAAAGACAGAAAAAAAAAGGGGGGGACTAGGAGCCAAGAAAAATTAGAAAATCCATTTGCAGGGGTGAAAGTTGAATTAAAGGAATTGAATACCAGGATGAATAATGCAGAGAAATGAGTAAGGGACTTGGAAGACAGAATAATGGAAATCACCAAATCAGGATGGCAGACAGAAAATCAAATTTAAAAAAATGAAAGCAATATAAGAGATCTATAGGATAATATAAAAGCAGGCCAATCTACACATAATAGGTATTCCATAAGAGAAGAAAAAGAAAAGGGGGTTGAAAATATATTTGAAGATATTATGGCTGAAAACTTTCCAAATCTAAAGGAAACAGTTATCAAGACATAGGAAGCACAGAATGCTCTAAATAAGCTGAATCCAAACAGACCTACACCAAGACATATTATAATAAAAACTGCAAAAGTTAAAGATAAGGAGAGGACTTTAAAAGCAGCAAGAGAAAAACAACCAGTTAATTATCAGGAAACCCCCATAAGGTTATCAGCTGATTTCTCTACAGAAACACTGCAGGCCAGAAGAGAGTGGCAAGATACATTCTAAGTTCTAAAAGGGAAAAATTGGCAGCCTAGAATACTCAGCCTAGCAAGATAATAATTTAAAATAGAAGAAGAAATAAAGAATTTCTCTGACAAATAAAGAATAAATGAATGCAGCAATACAAATCCCATTCTAAAATACTGAAAGGTCTCCTCTAGATAGTATATAAATAGGAAAATTAATAAATAAATACATAACTAAAAAAGAAGTAAGAAGATATAGGATGGAGAAAATAATGATAGTGAAGTAATCATTTTGCTAAACCAGTATTCTAATCAAAAAGACAAAAAAACTTTTTGTAAACACAGGAACAGCAAAAGGATAACATATGAAGATGTTAAAAATGACATTATAATCTTAATATAAGAGGAAGGAGAGAAATAAGTCTAGACTCTTTATTTTCAATAATGTATTTGAGCCTATATGACTATCAAGCTAAAGCAAGCAGATATAGGAAGAGGTTAACATACTTGAAAAATAGATCAACCACAAACTAAAACTGAACATTAACAAGAACTAAAAAGAACACAAGCATAAAATAAAATTATCCAATCAAAAAAAAAAAGGAAAAGAAAGGTACAAATGAGAAAACAGAATCAAATGGGAAAACAAGCTTTAAAATGGCAATAAATACAAATATATCAGTAATTACCTTACATGTCAATGGACTAAATGTTCCAATCAAAATACACAGAGTGACAGACTGGATAAAAAAACAAGGGCCTACAATATGCTGCCTTCAAGAGACTCACCATAGGGCAAAGTACACATATAAATTGAAAGTGAGGGAATGGAAAAAGATATTTAATGCAAATGAAAATGACAGGAAAGCAGAAGTAGCAATACTCATATTAGACAAAACAGACTTTAAAACAAAGGCCATAAAGAAAGATAAAGATATTTAATGAAACAAAGGATCAATTCAAGAAGAGGATATTACACACCTCAATATATATGCCCCTAATATAGGCTCACCCAAATACATAAAACAAATAGTAATAGAGACTGTGGAGTAAAAGGAACCCTCCTACACTCTTAGTAGGAATGTATGTTTCTGCAACCAACTTGTACTGTTTTAAAAGGAAAATTGTATGGAAGTTCCTCAGATAATTAAATATAGAACTACCATATGATCCAGCACTTCCATTCCTGGGCATATATCCAGATAAAATTATAATTCAAAAAGATACATGCACCCCTATGTTCATAACAGTACTATTCACAATAGCCAAGACATGGAAACAACCTAAATGTCAATTGACAGATGAATGGATGAAGAAGATGTGATACAGGAGTTCCTGTTGTGGCTCAGTGGTTAATGAATCTGACTAGGAACCATGAGGTTGTGGGTTTGATCCCTGGCCTTGCTCATTAGGTTAAGGATCCAGCATTGCCATGAACTGTGTGTAGGTTGCAGATGCAGCTCGGATCCTGCATTGCTGTGGCTGTGGTGAAGCCCAGAGGCTGCAGCTCCAATTGGACCCCTAGCCTGGGAACCTCCATATACTGCGAGTGCAGCCCTAGAAAAGGCAAAAAGACAAGAAAAAAAAAAGTAGTGATACATATATAAGATGGAATACACTCAATATTGTGAATCAACTATAATTTAATTAAAAGAAAGATAAACCTTCAGCCAGACTGACCAAGAAAAAAAATAGAGGTATTCCCACTGTGGTACAAGGGATCTGTGGTATCTTGTGAGTGTTGGGACACAGGTTCAACTCCCAACCTGGCACAGTGGGTTAAGGGTCTGGCATTGCCACAGCTGTAGCTTAGGTTGCGTCTGTGGCTCAGATCTCATCCCTGGCCCAGGAACTACATATGCCATGGGGCATGCAGGGAAAAAAAAAAAAAAAAAAACAAAGAGGAGAGGGCCTAAATCAATCAGAAATGAAAAAGGACCTGTTATAACTGGAACCACAGAATTACAAAGGAACACAAGAGAGTATTATGAAAAACTATATACCAATAAAATGGACTACCTAGAAGAACGGGTGAATTCCTAGAAGTGTACAATCTCCTAAGACTGAACTAAAAAGAAATGGAAAATATGAAGACCAAGTACCAGTGATGATATTGAATCGGTAATAAAACAACTCCAAACACACAAAAGTCCAGGACCAAATGGCTTCAGAGGTAAATTCTACCAAATATTTAGAGAAGAGTTAACACCTACCCTTCTCCAACTATTCCCAAAAATTGCAGAGGAAGGAACTCATTCTACAAGGACAGCATTACACTGATATCCAAAACCAAAGACATCACATACAAAGATAATTTTAGAACAATATCACTGATGAACACAGATGCAATAATCCTTAACAAAGTATTAGTAAACCAAATCTAACAATACATTTAAAAGATCATGCAACATGATTAAGTGGGATTTATCCCAGGGATGCAAGTATTTTTCAAAATCTGCGAAATGATCGATGTGATATACCACATTAACAAATTGAAGTATAAAAACAATATGACCATTTCAGTTGATGCAGAAAAAGCTTTTAACAAAATTTAACATCCATTAATGATAAAACAAAAAAACCTAACAGGTAATATCATATTCAGTGGTAAAAAGTTGTAAGCATTTCCTCTAAGATCAAGAATAAAACAAGCATACCACTAATGCTACTTTTATTCAACATAGTATTGGAAGTTCTAACCACAGCAATCAGGCTTTGAAAAAAGTAAAGAAAAGGGATCCAAATTGGAAAAGAAGTGAAATGGTCACTATTGGCAGATGACATACTTTACAAAGAAAATCCTAAAGACACCAGCAAAAAATACACTACAGCTCATCAAAGAATTCAGTAAAGTTGCAGGATCAATTTAATTTTTTAAACTACTCAGTGTATTTTATTACATTTATTGTTGTACAATGATCATCACAACCCAAATTTATAACATTTCCATCTCAAACCCCCAGTGCATGCCCCCAACCCCCAATCTGTCTCATTAGGAAACCATAAGTTTTTCAAAGTCTGTGAGTCAATATCTGTTCTGCAAAGAAGTTCATTATGTCCTTTTTTTAGATTACACTTGTAAGTGATAGCATATGATGTTGGTGTCTCACTGGAGAACTCCACTTAGCATGATAATTTCTAGGCCCATCCATGTTGCTGCAAATGCTGTTATTTCTTTGCTTTTAATGGCTGACAGGATACAAAATTAGTATACAACAATATGTTGCATTTCTATACACTAACAACAAACTTTCAAAAAGAAAAATTAAGGAAACAATCCCATTTATATCATATCAAAAAGAATAAAATACCTAGGCATAAACCTACCTAAGGACCCATACTCAGAAAACTAAAACAATGATTAAAGAAATTGAAAATGACACAGATAGAAAGAAATACTGTGATCATGGATTAGAGGAGTTAATATTGTTAAAATGACTATATTAACCAAGGCAACATACAGATTCAGTGCAATCCTTATGAAAATACCAAGTTTATTTTTCATAGAACTGTAACAATTTTTCTTTTTTTCTTTCTTTCTTTTTTGCTTTTTAGGGCCACACTCATGGCATATGGAAGTTCCCAGGCTAGGAGTCAAATTAGAGCCACAGGTGCTGGCCTAGGGCATAGCCACAGCAACTCCAGATGCAAGCTGTGTCTGCAACATACACCACAGCTCATGGCAATGCTGGATCCCTGACGCACTGAGCGAGGCCAGGGATGGAACCCACATCCTCATGAATACTAGTTGGATTCATTTCCACTGAGCCATGACAGGAACTCCACAAATAATTTTAAACTGTGTATGGAAAGACAAAAGACCCCAAATAGTCAAAATAATCTTGAAAAAGCACAGAACTGGAGGTGTTTCTGGTAAACTCATGCTCTCTGACTTCAGATTACAAATCTACAGTAATCATGTCTGAAAACTTTCCAAATCTGAAGGAATCTGACATCAAGATACAGGATGCTCAGAGGGCCCCAAAAAAGCTGAACCCAAACAGACCCACACCAAGGCATATTATCTTAAAAATGGCAAGAATTAAAGATAAAGAGAGGATCCTAAAGGCAGCAAGAGAAAAGCA